>OX382181.1:0-222969 GCA_947507545.1 Clistopyga incitator | reverse complement strand
GAGGTATACACACGAGTCGAGCAGGCGCACCACTCTGTTTATGTCTATCTGGCCTTTGGCTATTCACTATTCCCGATGCATACGTCGAATAACACTCGTTCGAGAAATCTCGCGCTTCCTTCCAACTCCAACGACGCCTCAAATTAGCCAATTAACGATCCCGGCTTATTAAAAATTTAAACATAAACACGGTTAATGATATACCGGAAATAAAGTTGTATATTTTTTCCCTCTCTCCTGCAAACACTTTTTTTTTAATTATGTGGGAGTATACTCTCTCTCTCCTCCGCGCGTCCTAGGTGGTCTTCCGAGGGAGTCTGCCAATTATGAGGATACAATGATTCAATTAATTTCGCTAAAGTCAAGGGAGCGTACTTTGCTGATTAGCCGATATAAATTGTAGCTCACCACCGAAGATGGGTTGACTCTCGACACTGAAAAGTATATGGCTCGCGTCTAATTGTAAAGAAATATCGATTGTAATTTGATATGCGATGATGAAAAAAGAAATATAAGATGCGTCGATAATCAAAGTAATCTTGGCGGTGGGTCATTGGCCTTTGAGCTCTACGAAATATCACACGGTCGATAAATAAATGTCTAGTGTGAGCCACGAGATTGCATTTCCACTTGGATATCGTGGGCACGTGTTCTTCCGAAGACAGATATTTCCGTTCACGAGTCTTTATTAAAACCTCGGTAATCCGGCGGCCAGTTTTCTTTTGGATATTCGGACTGCTCGACTATCGGGATGAAAGATCGGGGCGCTATCCGCTCACGGAAAATCTTCAGTGAAAGAATTTATCTCTGATTCGGTATTTCGGAGTGGAAAGGGGCAAAAGAAGAGGAAGAAAGAGAAAAGTGCAACGACAAACTCGGGAATTATCGTATTCCCCGTATAGCCAGAAAACTTTTGCTTCTACCTCAGCTCGCTACTTTCCTCGCGTCCTCCCACTGTTCCGATACTTGGCAGGCTGATATGTATTAGACCGGTGAGTATACGGCACTCGTTCGTTGGGAGGTCGATCCACAAGCCGCGGACTCTGAATTATGGAGAGCCAGAGTCACTACCCCACCTCCACCGCCGATATAGTACGAGAGAAATCGACCGAGAGTAGGAGAGACGGAGTATCCATTATCGAGGAGACCTCTCGGAGCACCAGGGATAGATCATGGATGATACTATAGTGTAACGCCGCCTCGGCCTCGTCTCCTTCTCGTAAACACACGCTCCTTATTCCTCTCTGTGCACCTTCCATCGCGACTATCGATAAGGTATTATAGAGACTCCTCCGAAAACCATATTTATCATCCATCGCTGCTTATTTGTCTCTATATGTCCAAGGAGATCCTTGGAATCTTCTCATTCTTCATTCGATACTCTCGAATTAGAGTGAGCTTATCCTTCTTTCAACAACCATTGATTCACCAGAATCAATATTTTATATCCGGTGTAGCCTGAAATATGTAAACCACTCTCAACCGATACCGAATGAAATAATTGAGAACTCTTGAGAACGTGAAGAAATAAATGAATAAGAGGAGGTGTTACTTTTGAGGTGACACCGGACACGCGTTACTTGCGCAACGCATACCGGTCTTCCCACGTTTAGACTCGGGCTGGCCGAACCCCATCGGAGAGTACTCCGCCTCGCGCCTCTATATAACGTCCCTCCAAGCTCTCTCGATTCTCTCGTTCTCAAAAAACCTTTTGTCAGCCCGATTTGAACTAATATCTCGCAGCACGGCATTCGCTATACCAAGCTTGATTTTTGCACAAGGGGGGGCGTGCGTTCAGACGAGCCGTCCGTTAATCACGCCCGGTTCACACGACGCTTCTCTATGTATGCTTCCTCGCGTTCCTGTGGCTCTGCACTTTGGAATTGGTGTTGTGTTGGTGCCAGTGAGCCATCATTCTCGGTGACTGACCGGGTATATACGGGAATCATCGTTATCACGTTGGTACCCAAGCACCCTCGTCATCTCCGTCACCGTCGTCGACGTCGTCGTCGTCGTCGGTGGCGACTATGACGAGAAATGTTCCCAGAGAGTAGCTTCGGATCATCAGAGACACAAGAGCGAAGCAATCCATATAGTATATAGTTGTATGCAGAACGGACAGCATATCCTCATTTATCCAATGTCCCCATAGCGCTCCACGAGCAATTTGCCAATCGAGCCAATCATCCAATCGCATTAACCTTGCGCTCCACTCTCGGCTTGTACCAAGCCTCCGCCGCGCGCCTTCCCCGTGTACACCGGACTCTTATTGGATGGTTCCTGCGGGGTGAACGAGACCGACCGAGCCGACACTAGTTACGTGATACATACCGATCATAATAATAATCTCTCCAATGATAATGCACTGGACTATATAATCGGCCGATTGTAGCGAATAGTGAGTTTCGTTCGATTAAAATATTTTTGTTGGGCTATTTTTTCAGCTCGTTTAACCGGCGGTACCGGTGATAGTCTGTGAAATTTCGTGAATTCTCTCGACTTCCCGTGTCATCGAACTACAGTACAGGCTCTGCACTCTCTATATCTCGTTTCTATAGGCACCAGTGTGGGAGTAAAACTGCTGAGCGTTTAAAATAATAAAGACTTGTGTTTAATAAATGGCGATAGAGACTGCCAAGAGAAGGCCTGCTCCTCCTCCTTCTCTTATTTTCTGTACCCGATACATTCGGAACAACACACGTATACCACGAGACCGAGTCACTCTCTGGATACGGTGCACCCACGCCTTCCGCTCTCGTCAATGGACGCTTGCAGCAGACTACATCACGTATCGCACAGTAGACTTACGTATACACCCGCGCAAAATTGGATAATGTCATTGTAGTTACGCTTGTGAATTTCTGTTGCGCATTATATATCAGCAAATTTATTATAAATTACACTTCCGCTCCGACAGGAATCGGAATGAATAAAGAAACAAACACACACATACAGACACATTTTTAAAAGCATTTTTCTCGATGTTTTAGGTGATTCTGAATATGCTAACGGGAAAATTTCGAAAAACAAAAAAATGTTCATGAAAACAAAGGTTCCTATATGGGGAAGCAAAAAGACCATCTCTTCTCAACTGGAGAGAGATCCATGGTCCGATTGTAGGTGAGGTAAGGTAATACGTACACTCCGTTGGATGTATGGTCGAAAGGATTTTGTGCAGTGGCAGTGGCAAGAGGAGTAAGAGCGTTGGTCGAGAGTGTTGCCGCCGGATGATCGTGTAAAAAGCCGGGCAGCTGTTGGTTGTATGTGTCGGGTATATGAGACAGAAAGGGAGATCGAGGTAGGCAGAGTTAACGCCTGCCAATTTATCCTCTCTCGGTGCGCCCGGTGCGCCCGGTCCACCCGAGCGACGCACACTCGTCCACTAATTTACGAGTAGCTCTTCGGGCTGTGCTCGACGCGCGGCCAAGTGACGAAAGCGGAAAGAGTGTCCGGAGTGTGAGACAGCGAAACGAATCAATTCGTCGTGGTCGCGTGCACAACCAACGATCCTCCCAACCTCCGACCAAACTTCGGCCAGCGTAATTCATTTTATTTCATATTTCATATAGAGTGCGGACAAAATTTCAAACTTCATTCAAAGCTCGATGAATTTAAACGAAAATTTGTTTAGGAAATTTTCGATAACCCGGACAGCTGTAGCAAAATTGTACGCAATGCGAATACGTTGAATTTGTTTTTTCAATCAACCGAAGGTGTTTTATCCGCGTCTCGCTGTATTTCCGCGAAAACATTGTCGTGCGGTATCTTCATTATGACATCGTTTGACTCGGCTCATCGGGGTCGACGGTCACCGTGTTTTCTTATAGACAGACTCGTTCAAGATCCTCTCACAAGTTAACCAAACCCGTTTCCACGTACACTCACATAGCTCTATAGCTTTTAGTCCAAGTAGACACGACCATGCCTCACTGGATGATGGGCACGCGATAAGCTAATTAGGGACAAATTCATATTCATTAGGCTTTTTGCCTTTTTCTTGTTGTTTTTTCTCTATCGTCGAGAGCGGCAAATTTTTCTTCGGCCGCACCATAATCTTATTACACTACGCTCTTATCAACGCAATTATTATTGCTAATGATGATTATTTTTGTCCTCCATTCTGTAGTTGGTAAATTATCCTGAGGTAAATAAATTAGGGTCGAGTGATCGCAGTTGAGATACGATCGCCGTATCTTTCGAGGATAGCGCAATTTTGTTAAGTGTATCCTCTGCAAAGGGCGTAGGAATAGAGTGAGAAATATACGTTCGGAAAATATATGACCCCCCCTCCAACTTGTTACATTGAAATTCACTCTACGATTTTGGCGAACGAGAGTCGAATCCTCTGTAATATCGAGTGCTTGCGAAAATGCTTCGAAAATTTTTGAGAGAATCGTTTTCCCCTCGATTCGTCGTTCCCCGTCTCTCTCCTCGCCCTTCGAGTTCCTATCAATGATACTCGTATCAACATTAACATCACCGCAATTCCGTTTTCCCGTTATGTATACGGTATCTGATATATCGTTTTCTCTTTGCTGCTCCATTTTACTATTCCGACCTGCCGAACATGAGATATTACACCGGTCTTTTGACGTATCAAATCATAAATTCAATCACAGGATAATAAAAAATGTAAAAAATGAATTTCATTACGCCAATTTCTTATCTCTTGTTCTCCAAACTATTTCCTTTCAATAATCCTCCAAGTTTTTTTATTTTCATTATCCTATCCATTATTAATGTTTTTAGAGAAAAAGATATCACCTCCTCCGGATAGTACGGTAAATCAGTTTGGAATATGGACGAACCTCGACACTAGCATTTATATTAAGAACCTGATTGCGATAAACGTTTTCCACCTGAATCATATTCCGACGGGATGAAAGGGCTCGATCAAAGCGAGGGAGGAAGAGGGAAGGAGGGACGAGTCGATCAATAAGAGGTCTGAGGAGGAGACGAAGTTGAAGAGGCCGGGATCATAGTCTCGCGATGGCCTCGCTGCGAAATCAGGCGTGCGATAAGGTCGATATCGTGAGGTGAACCTTTCGCGATGGGGATACGAAGGTAAAGACTCGTGAGTGGTAACATCTGCCAATACGACTCCCTCGAATCTCGATTATACTTATCCTCTCCACGTATTACGGATACGTGCTAGGCCAACAAAGAAGCGGACGCCATGGACAATTTCTCCGTCTTTCTCTCTTTCTATGCATTTCCGTCTCCTTTCAGAGGGCCAACTTCATGCCTCGAGGCACTTATTTTTTTCAGCCATATTTTCCGACAAAGCACGCCGTGCTTTATAAACGAGATAGAAATAAGATTGCAAACTGAGTTTATCGCTTCCAGCTCATTCTACCGAAAACGGCTTTCGACGAGAAAAGTGGATCGTGAGTATCGAAAGCTAAGTGCAAAAGTGAAGAATTTTTTTTTCTCTACATCCGACGGTCAAAACTTTACGCGCGAATAATTCAGAAAAATTTCTTTTCACATAACTTTGGACGGAAGATTGGAAAAGTTTTTCCCCTAACTTTCGAGACTCTTTTATAATAACGATAATTATAAATTAATGAAAATAAAGACATTTTGGTTAACTTGGTTTACTCGTATTTGTCGGGAAAGTTCTCTATAGAAGTGTGTCCCTTCGTAGGTGTTGGCAACGTCTGTCGAGTAACGAGGGTTTATCCTTCGTTGTTACTCTTCGACTATGACTCGATCATCTCGGAGCAAGGTATTATTCTGTGCACACATACAATAGTAAGGTTTGGGACAGGGAGAGAGCATAGCTAATTATAAAGGCAATAAGCTGTCGACACGTTGCACAAATATTGAGGCAAGGCGAGACACGAACGAGAAGCTCTGTGAACGATCCTCCTAACGCTCGTGTCCCTCTGTCACTGGGACTATACGATGTGTCGCGCGAGTACCACCATAGAGAACGTGCGCTCGAGAGAGAGCAGCCTTTTAGGCTACGAGAACATTTGCACAGCGCTTCACAACGCTGACGTATTAGTTTGGTTTCCCACATACCGCATATCTGCTGCTGTTTCCGATATTCACTGAACGTCCATTCAAAATCTCCTTTCGGTAGATATATTAATAATTTATTATTTAACGTACAAATTTCGAATTAATGATAAAGTTATAGAACCGCGGTGACGTGGAATACACAAGCATCCGTCGTAGGGCACTTGGAAAAAGCGTTTCTCCGAGGGGCTTAGAGGGGCTAAGATAATTTAATTTGCATAGAGATATCGCGACGAGTACCGCAACGTCTGTCGCTTGGCTGATTCCGGTGCTTTAGTGTTAAACGAGACGAGGGCAGCTCGTTAATTCGAATGGCTTCGTTCATTCGAACGAGACGCCACATTTATATCGAGAGCATCTCGAATATAAACCTATACCTATATACACGTGCACGAGTCAGGATGGTAAGGGGAAGAAGAAGAAGAAGAAGAAGAAGAAGATGCGGAGTTGACTTTGACGAAGACCGCGAAATTCCATAATCCCTCTTGCTTTCTCTCCAAAAGCTTATTCGTCCTCTCGTCTCGTCTCTTTTCACGCTAAAAGGTGCGCAGCAGCAGCAGCAGCAGCAGAGCCACTCGGTTTTGTCGCGTCTCTCCGATGTGTCTCTCGCTCAAGCTTCTTCTCTTTCTTCTCTCTGTCTCTGTCGCGGTCGAATTACCTCGAGTACAGAGCCAGAGAGATAAGGACCGGTCCACCGATGCTTCGGGGGATTGAGCGTCGTCGTGTCGTCATTATTATGCATGGCTAAAGACCTCGCTCATCTCCCACAACGCGCTTCGTTCACGCTCAAAATGCAAACGTGCAAAACCCAAGAGACATTATTATTCCTCGCTCTTTACAATTAAACTCGCTAACGTTGATATTCTTGTCATTGACCTACATGCGCTTTCAAATACGATATTATTAATTTCCAAGTGCCTTAATGACCGGAATCATTAATCAACGGGTCCTTGGTATACGAAGAATCGTATTTGCGTCTCCATTCGACTGGCTATACGACAAATCGTTGAAAACGAAACGTACAAAAATTTTTATTTCTCAATAATTTACAATTAGTTGAAATCATTGCTGGATCGAGTTGAACCGAAGATTTCTATACAGAAGGGGGGTAAAAAAACAACAAAACTCGGGCCACGAGGATTCTCGACAATCCGGCAGTGCACAGTTTGCCCCTGAACCAATTTAACTTTGCGGTTCTGTCTGAGAGAAGAGACTAATAGAATTTCCTCCCATATCCGAGATACTGTCCCTTATTTTAGCGACAGTTTCGCTCCCGATGCCGTGGGGAAAGAGATCGAACCATCATTTTATGGCGAAACATTTCTCATTACGAGTTGGACGAAAAAATTGTCTCTCGATAAAAGTTTGCAATATGTATTCTCCCGATAATCGGAAATAAATTGACGGCCAGTTTGGATTGAAGCAAAACACCTCGTAGAGTGCAAGGGAACGGTGGCGCCGAGTCCAAAGTGGAAATTACTCGAAGAACGAAAGAGTTTCGTAATTCCTCTCGAATCTGCAGTGGAACAAAAGGAACAGTGCGACAAGAGTGGAAACTCAAGCGAGGAGAACAGGACACAGACTCTGGTAAAACGGTCCAATGCGCGGGAAGCTATAGAAAGTAGAGCGTAAAACGCGCGTGAGTACTTTGTCAACTGCGGTGAATTGAAGTTCTTCCGCCTGGCGAGTTTCGCTGCGAACCCAATGGTTTAATCGCCACGTCGTGTAAAGGGTGGCGGTGGCCCGAGAAGGGAATGTGCCGCTTCCTTCTCCCTTTGATTCCGTCACGCCCTCTGTGCGCTATCTCGAGAAGCGAGGACCGGACGAACGAAACTTTAATTGCGTATTAATACCCACCTAATTGGCCGTCGTGAGTGCTGCAGGGAAGTTGTTAACTATCGAGAACGCTCTCGAGACACGAATGGATATCGAGTTTTACCGAGTGCCTCAAGTTCGTTAAGGCTTTTGAGTTCTCGAGGGATGACGAATAAGAGGCGAATCGAGATAAAAAGACGTGCAGCTTTCCTCGTGAATTAAACCGTAACGTTTTACGTACTGTCATTTTTGTAATTCCGCGTGTGTGTGTGTTTTTTTTCAATACCGAGATTATCACGAATTTCAAGTTACCAAAAAGATGGAGGAGGAGCGACGCATTTCATTAGTAAATCTATAGAACTTTGGGAAAGGACAAAACTAAAAGTGCACTCTCGAGTCGATAGTCAATAATTGCTCTCTAATATGAACGATTACGCAGGAGATGGCAACACTTTGGCTTTTGGTGAAAAGTTGTTGGTCGATTTTCTCAATTTATCTCATCGTGCTATCCTCTTCTGGCGGCGCTACTTTCGAGAAGATTCCGCAAGGGGTATAGGTACATGCACTTTTTTCGCTCGAGTCCCTACAGCTCCGAGAAACTTTTCCTCCTCTGTACTTAACTTCCCTTCCCTGCTTCTATACTCGCCACTTCAGAGGATTCCGCCTGGGCTCTTCTTCGTCGCTTTGCCTTCCTCAATGCCTGCGCTCTTTCCTTCGCCTCCTTCTTTTCCCTTTTTTATCTCACTCTTGACTCGCGGACGCATCCCGTAACTTTCGTCTTGTTATTCATGCGTCGTAACTCCGACTCAGATCTCTCCTCTCAAATTAGCTTGACTCCTTGAACCTGTTCTCCCCTCCTACCGCTTTCTTCCTCTCAGTCGCTGCATCTTCCTTGACTCTTTGTTCCTCACACTTATTCGCGCTGCAAATTCCCTCCTCCTGTATCTCCAAACTAACGAGCAATTTTTTTCTTCATTTTCTTATGTCCAAAAAGATTCGTGTCCAGTTGAAGTTGAGAATTTTCCACGATTTTATTCGCAGATTCCGAAACGATGGTTTTTCATAAGAGAAAATCACGAAACTGTCGTAAAAACACAGAGCAAGTGTAGGTACTTGGAAAGAAATTCATTGGCATGAGTTGGCAGCCAAAAAAGTTTTTCCGCCCGAGTCGGAGTAACGTACAGCATCTGTGCGTAAGTTGCAGCAAAACTTTTGCACATTAGTTCTCTCTCGCACACAAATCTTTGCTCGCGTTCGCTTATTGTAAATATCAACGTAAATTGTGGCTTTCGGTGTGGATGATATACAAAGTGATTTATAAATGATACTTAATTTTTTCTTATTACCCGTAATTGCGATGTATTTTCTGCGGACGGATTAAAATGTAGATACGAGACTTTTAAAATACGTTGGTCCATGGACTTTGTCTCGATGGGGAAAGCTTTTGTTTACGAAACAATAGTGATATTTCTCCCAGGGGGTAATAGAAGAAGCTTGGATATTATAACGTTGCTCGGGATGGAGAACGTGGAGGAGGAATTTACCGTGTATAGAGCGGTATAATAACGCGCTCGAATGTGCCGCAGGTGTATTTCCATGCTCACGTACGTGTACGCTTCGGCGGTGACGGCACCCGACCCGTTCATGCTCATCCTCGATGCATACATGCATAGAGAGCGCAACGGGCAACGAATGTGCTCGGCGGTGCACCGCTTTCCGAGGACCTTGAGATCGGGTGAGGCACAGAGTGCCACGAGACCGAGAGAAGTGCACACGCGCTTTTACGTGTTACGAGCTGAAAGCCAATTTGTAAACTGCTTCCGGGCAACAGCCGGAGCAAACGTTTACCTATACCGCTGCATTCCTCGCCCTATATACGTATTATGTGTTACTCGCCCCTCGACTCAACAACCCCATCCAATCTCGGGAAAATTCATCTTCTCATCTTACCGATATCTTGGAGGAATTTAAAAATTACAAGAAATTTTTACGCTATCTTTTTTCATTTATTACGTCGTGTCGATAAAATAGCTATTGGACACGCCTTTAACATGTTTAGCGATGGATTATGCGATGGCAGGTGGGCTCGTGGAGTCGGCGCGTGCACATCACCGGCATCGCCGATTCGTTTTACCGCGCACGAGGCGTATACCCTACACGTACGGATAACAAGCGTGGCTGTGACCGAGGAACGGCAAGCGAAAAATAGACGGAGGATAATAAATGGTATTTTTCCGCGAAAACAAAACACTCACCGGGCTATTGTGAAACTCGAAGAGATCGAAGATATCGACGCGAGAGGTTCGTACCGAGTCGGAGAGTACGACGCTGAGGGGCGAAAGGGAATGAGTGATTCAAAGCGAAAGACGAGGAGAGAGGAAGGAAATGGGAAAGTAGAATTGTGGATGCAGAAAGACTCGGAGATTCCCGTGGTAGGTTGAAGAGCATTAGGGGATGAACGACGAAGAAGAGACGCGCGCGCGCGCGCGCGCGCGTGAGCAGCTCGTGTCTCGCCGTAGCGCGGAGCAATTTATCCCGTTGAAGCTCGCGGGAAGAAACGGGTGAGTGGCACGAAAAGTTACCCGGCGCCCGACGACGACGACGACTTTCTTCTCCCCTTTCCTTCTCTTGCTGGTTTCTCGCCCGCGACGAGGACAACGACATAGCTTTGCCGCTGCCGCTGATCTCGCCACGAGAAAGAACTTTGTCGGGAAAAAGTATCGGGTAAGTGAATGAGCCAGACAGAGAAAATGGCTAAGCGACGAATGTCGCAGTCGCGGGCTACCTCTACGGGAGAAAGGCCAAAAGCGTTGGAGAAGCAAAACGCTCTCAGAATCGACTTTAATACGCTCGCGCGCGGCGGTCGACTCTGCTCTTAATTACTTTGGGAAAGAGCGAGCGAGAAACTTGGAGCTTTTAATTCCAGAGGATTATTCTACTTATTTTCCTTCTCTCTCTCTCTCTCTTTTTTCCGGGCTCTAAAAGATATTTCACGTGGGTGGAAAATGAGGTGCGAAAAGTTTTCGTAGCTTTGTGCGCGAATCTCTGAGCTCCAAATGGTCGGCGAAAAAAAAAGAAATAGAAGAAACGAAAAACAAAAATAGATAACGTTAAGCATCGAATAGGGCGAACGATCTTATTATTATTCGGGAATAGATTGGTTTCGTGAAAGCGCGAGTCGATAGCTATCGCCGGCGTACTGCTCCTTTATGGGAATAGCGCTTATATAGCCCGCGGCGGCGGCAGTACCCATAGTCACCCTTTATTGCTCAGCCTTTCTCTCTCTCTCTCTCTCTCTCCTTACCCTCCGAGATCCAATGCCCGCCAGGAAAACTTGGAAATTCCTTTGCCACGAGCGCTATGAAAAGTTCCCACATACGTTTTCGCTTTCTTTAGAACTTTTCGCATATATGATAATCGAAAGATGTGAAGCGAAGGAAATATTTTAAAAAAATCGAATAAAAGTAATGAGTCGGCGAGATAAAAAAGATATTTGATCGATTAATTAGATATTAGCAAGCATACGTTAAATTCGTAAATGAGTTTGTACTTTTAAATTCGGTATGTTTCTTCCGGTGCAACTAGGTGAATCTCCCTTCTGGCAAAAGCTCCGGAGTTTGTTGTGGAAAATTTTACGGCTCGTTAGATCGTGCAAGCCCTTTCTTCCTAGACTTGTTCCGTTTGTCAAAAAAAAAAAAAAAAAAAAAAGAATGAAGAAAAAAATAAAGGAAAAAAGCAGGATAAAAAAAAAGCGACTCGTCTAAATGGAAAATGCACGGTGGTATACAAGCGAGAAAGAGGATGAGGCATTTTGAGCCAGGTTGGTACGAGTTTCCCGCTCGCTGAACAGACACACACCGGCGAAACAGAGAGAAGCTCGAGGGACGGATATATAGGATGGGTGAAACGAGAGGAAAAATGCAGAAGAGAGAAGAAGAAGAAGAAGAAGAAGCATACGTGTATAGCACTCGATGCGCAATACACGCTTCGCCAAGTGCCGTTTGTCGAGATACATACTCGTGTCTCTGCTTTCGCCCCTCTCGGACCCTCACTGTGCCTTTGGAATCCCCGGACTGATGTTCCTTGTTGCTTTGATACGCTCTGATGCGGTTACACAAGAAGGCCCTTGTGTGCTTCTCGCTTTAGAGCTTTGCCAGACAGACTCGCTCTCTCTGCGCGCGGTAGCAATACCAGTATACGCTATATGTACCTTTCACAAAATCGGGAACCTCTCGAGAGAACGTCGGAATGCTCCTCCTCCTCCTCCTCGCGTACGTTTGACCCGTATCCTACGACTAATTAACCGAATTGTCCTCGATGATATACCCAAATATTCCGGCACATTTGATATAACCATACCGAATTTAATTTCACTCTGCCCACTTGATTAACAAATGGAAATGATTCCGAAAAATGGTATACGCTCATATTTGCCCGAATAAATTTTCTTCAGTTTCATTCTACCTCTGTTGATTATTCTAGAGTTCCCTATTTTTGCCTAGCCGGTGCGAAAACTGGAAGGAGATTTTTTTTTTCTCGTCGTACACAGTTTGCTGCCACAGCCGTTACGCATATATCGCACTGGACTAGCTCGCAATGTGACGTTGACGAAGGAAATATTCCAACTGCAAGAAGGGACTGTCGCTGTAGACCACGTACGAGAGCGGTGTAATCACTCTACAACTTTAATCATCTCGAGGGCGTACATGTGCAGACGGAGAAACACACAACTGAAATATACCAATCTGCGTATTCATACACACATACGAAATGGTTAACACGAGAGGCGATTCTTCGAGTTCAGTGTGTGTGTGTGTTCCGTGGCAGAGACTACATTCTTACTCGCTCATTGTGAGAGAGGGCATTGCTGAACGACGGTGCGCAACCCACGTATGCATCAACCTGGCAGGCAGCTACGGCGGCACACATGACCCGTCGTACGAGAGGTGTACCTGCCGCTCTTCTGCTATGTGCACCCAGGGTACATACGATCCAAATGCACCTGGTCTATCCTGGCTTGACGTACGTAATTGAATTGGTTGCCGGGCCGATGTAGAATTAGCCAAATTCTCCACTCTCTCTCTCTCCCGGATTCCCTAATTCCAGTCTCCCTAGTCAACTGCAATACGTCAGATGAAAGGCTCTAAACGTGCGAAATTATGTACGAAAAAAACCCAGACATAGCAATTTATAGGAATAGGAAAAAGTCACAACTTATATCCATTAAATATATATCCAACTTATATCCAAAAAAAAAAAAACATTGATTCACACGAGAATAATATTTTTACTCTTTTTTTCGTCTAACGATACTTTCGTTTGTTTTATTAAAATGCTTATTATTAAAGGGTAAAAAGGAAGAGTCGGATGAGTGAGTGTGTACGGCACTTGTAAAAGTTATGTGTGTGCGTCGTTAATACGATATTACAATTTAACGGAGCGCGAGAACGGCGCCGGTCATCGTTATACGAGCCACTGATTTTGCGAAGCGCATTCACAGGACGAGAGCCAAAGGGGGGAGGGAGAGAGAGAGAGAGAGAGAGAGATACACTCGTTAGCTCTGGGTTTCGCGCTCGAGTACCAACACTCCTGTGCAAAGAGAAGTTAAAATAGTAAATCGCTTTGCGAGCATGATCCGCGCGCGCGTGTGTGTGTATAATGGAAAGTGCTCTCCGACATACGCGTACGAAGGTCTACTACTTTTCAAAAATTCGGATGTCAAAACCTTTGAACCGTTCGATCGATCGATTAAAATCTCCTCATTCAACTTTTTATGGACCAAGTCCGAGAGAATGAAGAAAATCTCTGAATACCAACTGTCCGCGACACGAGCGAATCTATTTTTTCTATTTATTTTATATGTATATTTTTCCACATACGAATTTAACTAGTTCTAACGAGGAGCGTTAATGCAACTTCACCGTTGCACCGTGCAGAGTACTACGTTTTATCATCGTGGTCTCTCTCGCGTGACTCGAAATCGTTCGTCACTCTCGCTTATATACCACGCTTATATACATACAGTGAGCTCGCGTTCCATCGTTCTGTGTTAACGGAAATGTAGGTCGGATGTGTTCAGCACCACCACCACCACCACCACCACCACCAGTTAGATAGAATTTTCGATGGGAGAAGCAAAAGCGAACCTAGCCCAAGTCCTGCACGATATGCACGAAGAAGAAGAAGAAGAAGAACAAAGGAACGAACGCTCTCGTAGAATGGGAATAAAGTCAAAGATATATAGCTATATACACGTGGCAATACGCGGAACAAAATAAAGCTGTGGCACGTGCTTGCCAAGCTTTTGGTAAAATACGACTTTACCGCAACGTCAACGAAGAAAATAACAACAACAAGAGGCGTTTCACACGACGGCTATGAGGAAGTCGGAAGTGGAGAAAGCTTTGAACGAAGGGTGTTCCGAGGGAAAGAAAAAAAGGTGCTTCGAAGCTTTAATTTCTCAAGCTTTCTCTCTCTCGTTGGCTCTCGTACTCACGCGGGTTATCGAGAATTTCCTGAACAACCCATCAGAGCCTCGCTCTTCCACCGGCGAATGCCACCGCTTACTGCGAGAAACTCCGCCTCTACTTCCATATCGAGGGGGTATAAAACGACGATCGGCGTGGAGCATTTGGCCAAAGTGCCCGCACTCACGGGGCAATTCCGAACCAACTTTCGCATAGAAATTCCAATCGCGCCTTTCCGTGCGCCATATAAATGCGGAATTGTGTGTATATACGCACACACACACACATACCTTAATAATTTTTTTACGGCCAACTTTGACCAACCTCCGATCCCTAACTTTTTCACTGACATTTCTTCATACTAAATTAATGTTAACGCTCTCGGCGCAATTGACAATAAAAACTTAAATAGCAACAAGTATAGAGCGAGAAGAAAATATATCACAGTCCAAAGAAAGTTCGGAGGTCTAAATCTTGTGGTTGAATTGGTAATTGACAATAAATAATATCCCAACCATATGGAGATTTGTTTATTTGGCATTTACATGTGTTTACACGTGTAATGCACCTTTGGCTCATAGTGCGGAGCAACGAATGGGGTGAGAACGGAATAATGCTGATATTATGCCAGTTGCTGTAGGTGAACTACTATTCCGGGCGTTCGCATGTTTAATGCAGTAGGAGTTGGTGGAAAAGGGCGCACGAGAGAACATTAGGGACACATCGTTTCCACGTTTTGAGTCTGTAGTTTCGAGTCGTTTGAGCACCGGGCGTTAACTCACGGACGATAAATATTCACACGGCTCCCGAGAGTATATACAATCGTCTTTGCTATTCCCCACGCCGAGGGATACACCGATAGACATCCAGGATACATACATATATTAATATATATACGACAAACTGTTAGTGCGCTTATAGAAATCGCGATGGGAATAAATGTAGTATTCTCGTGCGAAAAAATTTCTCCGTCGAGGTAAATGATAATAACGATAATAATAAAGAATAATCGTTTTGATATGCATATATTTTGGAATGGTGCGGTGGACAACGCACAGTTCAGATTGAACGTACCGTCACCCACGTTGACGTGACACTCGAG
This sequence comes from Clistopyga incitator, assembly GCA_947507545.1. Taxonomy (NCBI): domain Eukaryota; kingdom Metazoa; phylum Arthropoda; class Insecta; order Hymenoptera; family Ichneumonidae; genus Clistopyga; species Clistopyga incitator. The sequence goes on along the minus strand of OX382181.1, from coordinate 207,561 downwards.
CTCGTTCATATTTTCCATGCTCCAATATATTTTTTTCCGCCCTTCTTTTTACCGAAAAAAAAAAAATCGAGATTTTTTTTACACGAATAAATCCTCGTATATTTGGAACAGAAAAATGTTGGAAAAAATGAACCATGGGAAGATGAAAAAAGAAGTTCGTAGTATCCTCGTGATAAATATACATGAATATATATAGGCACATTGTGAGTGTTAAAATGTGGTTCTCTCTCTCTCTCTCTCTCCGTCGTACTCCCCCGGGCAGACAGACCTACTATTCACTATTCACACACCCCCGCTTGCGTTTAGACTTTTAGCGAGTTGCGCGCTTGTAACGCGACTACCAAGCCCAAGTGGGCCGGCACACGTTTATTTGCGACGGCAAATAAATTACCTCGGAGCACTCTAAGGTCAACATCTGAAACGGTGAGTCGCTCGTCGTGAGGTGGGCTTGGACTCGAGTGGAACGAACGAGGGCGGGTCGCAAGTGAGAAAGTGAGAACGGAACGAAAGGGGAACGCGAGATTATCGCTGACCCTGTTTTACGTATATTTCACGGACGTCATAATAGTTTTTTTTTTTTTTTTTTTTCTTTCCTCCGTCGGATATATTTGATGCACGCAATATTTTTCTCGGCCAAAAGGAGTAATTTATAAGTGAATTACATATTGAAACGAGAGGACGTATTCTATTGTATGAAATTTGGATGACGAGCGTAAAGACATGACTGACAATTCGCAGTAGAGGCACTTTATTCGTGCGGTATGACACATACGAATGCGCCCGAGACGAATGAATGTAGCGTGTATAGCAGAGCCACTCTGGATAATGAACTTTTCATTGTTCCGGTGGCCAGTTTGCTTGTGGAAATGCAGTTTCCCTGTTTTCATACGGGCGAGAATTGCGCGGGGCATATATAGAGAAGGTTCGAAACAACGTGTATACTCTAGCGCGCGAGCGTCATACGTGCAGTAGCGCTACGGTATCGAGATACAGTAGGACCATGTGCCGTGCGAGAGAACAAGAAGAGAGTGAAACCGAGTGTGATGGCCCGCGCGAATCACCGCGATACCGGCAACAGTGAGAAAAGCAAACTGTGTGAAACTGCTGTGCGTCACTTTGCGCACAGCTAGATGGTCACGACACAGTTAGTGCATAGTGCCGCTCCTGTCCAACTTTTTTTTTTTTTTTTAAACTAACAAACGCCCGAACGACTCCGCTTGTAGTTACGTACGAGAATTAAAAAAAAAAAAAAACTTGTAAATTCTACAGGATTATACGAAGAAAATTGTAGTCATAATGGCATATTGTATTATAATCCGGCGCATGTCTAACTATATAGTTGAGCGCAGCTCGAGAAGAGGTATGCGCACCGTTCAAAGCTCTTGTTCGAAACTTTAGGCGATATTAATTAGTATGTACAGGCATGCGCATAATCGTCCACGCGTCCACGATGAATGCCAAAGATTCGCCTGTTTAAGCCCTGGACCTCGTAACTGCCTCGTACCGACTCTCTATGAATAATGCATTCATAACTGGATAATTATGGAAAACGTTAAATTTGGACTTGATATTTCGTTAAAATATAATAAAATAAAATTTAGAAAAATGAGGGAGGAAGGCTACACTCGAGATAAACGATTAACAAGAGACGGCAGATGCGATGCGAAGGTTGGCAGATTGTTGTTGGGGTCACCCGAATCCGCTTGAGAGTCAATCTCTGTTGTTGGCGTCATAATGACGACGATAGTTTGTCGGGGTTGCGGGTGGTACTTGAGAACTCTCGGGTTGCACTGGATGAAACGAAACGTTGCATCGGAGGGATAACAACAAGTGGAACAAGTGTATCGCTGAAAGAGCGATAGGGAAACTGCGCGCATACGAGAGGCTATTCATACGTGGTGTGCACTCTGAGGTATAAGCGCACGCCACTACTACACAATGCACAGTCGTTGAACGTAAGTGCGAATATAGGGCTATCTCTGCAACAGCTCGAGCTCAGCATAGCAATGCACCGAGTTCCGTTCCTGCTCGCGCATCGTTCTCCTTTATTCATGTATCTACAACACATGTGTATTCACTGTTTCCAGTGCGAATGCACGCGACTATTCCTCCTTCGCGTTATTACACCTATTCCATATGCCTCTCTTACCCGCTCTTTTTCCGACCACAATAATGAGGGTTTATTGAAACAAAAAAGATTTCAACAAATTGCTTGCCCATTTTTTGTTTTGTTTCGTTTTGTTTTTTTTACGTTTGAAAATGAAGCGACGAAGTCACTTTTGCGAAATGTCGTGAAAAACCCGGCGAGCATATATAGGCGATAACCTTTATACTCGAAGACAAAAAAACCAAGATCACTCGCCTGTTCTCAATGACGCGTTTACAGAAAGCAAACACCGCCGCCGCGACGCGGCGACAAGCAAAGAATATTTCCTGTGAACCGAGAGGACGTAGAATGAAAAGATGCTCGAGTATAGCGGGAGCGGGAGGAGGAGCGAAAAACCTGTGGGTATTGGTTTTAGCTGGAAGGAGAATCTATAGTTTGTCTCCGGTGCTCTGGCACATTGCCCCTTCGCAAAATTCGTCAGAACGATCCTGTGGTGGGGAGGAGGAGAAACAGAGCACGACTGAATGGAATGAGGTTCGCTTGACAGCTCATCCGCCGGATTTAACAGTGAAATTAGTGCCAACCAGTCAAACATCGTCAACGATTGTTTGCTAGTCATGTGAAAATTATTGCTCAATCTGAAAAACAATAAACATGGTTTTTCGTTGTTAATAGGTATTTATCTAACAAACTGACAATCGAATGATAGACCGAAAAAAAGACATGGTGTAAAAATGGGCAACTGAAAAAATGAGATTGATGAAATGGAGAAATCTCATCGATAAATGCCAATTTCGAATTGTATTTCGATCGCACGCAATCGTAATTCTATTTTCTTTTAATCGAATGGGAGCGACGATAGGAGAATTATGTTAAACACAAGGGGAGCCTGTCGCGGATGTAATAAAGCTGCCGTGAATAATTCCGCTTGATCACTCATTATACGGGAAGCTCTGTATCGGATTCACCGTTTAACGGGTGTTAACCGTCGCATATAGTACGCTACGCAATTCACCGTGCGTTGTTACAGTCTATTGCCTCATCAAGCGCGAGTGAGGATTATATCGATTGAGGATTAAATTGAATTATTCAAAGCACTTCCCGGGCCTGCTGGCTTTGGCTAATTCGTCACGCCCCGCATTATAGCGATAAATCTCCATGCATCGCGTGTCACGCAAATATTCTCAAGCAGAATCGGAATAAAATCACAGTTTGCTCCTAATCACGCGAGATTTTATCGATGAGTTAAAAAAAGAAAATCACTTCCAATAACACGAAGAATAAAAAATATTTATAAGCTAAGCGGAAACACACACGGTTTATCGAATTTCCCATTTCTCAGAAAATTTTATTTGACGTGTGTAAAAAATGAAATAAATATCGATTTTATTTCAGAACTCGTTGTGTACCGGATGCTTTTGGATAAAATATAAAAATCCTATTTCCGGTAAGCTTTGTCAGTGGAATAGTGGAAATTAGTGTCGACTTGTCCGAGGTAAGTCGCTTTAGTTGGAGATATCCCGAAAGGAGAGTTTCCTTGTCGGCTATTTTACAGTTGGGGTTCGGAGAAGCCCGCGAGCTGTACCTTAATCCACTTAAGTGTCACCGAGACTCCCGCTAAGACACGTTTCTCCATTTCGCCTCCCACCTCGTTCTTCCACCTTTTCTCGTTCTCCGATTACAAACGGCAATAATATTCCAAGCCCCCATAGGGGAAAACCAAAAAATATAATCGTTTTAATGGAGATACGTCGAGTGGCGAAGGCTAAGGTCGTATTTCGAGGTAAGCGTCGATCAAGCTGTGAACTTATTAATACGAAGAATAAATATAAATAGAATGGAAGCTCGAGGGGGTAGATGGGTTCGCGCGCCGCGGCCGGATGAACGACGTGACCCGCGAGCCACGGAGTTAATTAGATCCGATCGGGCGGATAACCGACGAGCCGAGTTAGAGGTTCGTTCACACGTGAAGAGTGTGCAACACCGATATCCGCAGCTATATACGAGACACACAAACCACGGATATCCCGAACGTGTTACTATATATAGGAATTTTTACCGCTGTCCAGTCAGCGATATACATTCTCCAACGAACGATTCACGTTTCTGGCGTTTAATGTTTTCCAGCGACGTGCACGAGAACGTTTGGCCATGACCAAGAGCGAGAAAGCCACGCGAAGCTCGAACATAAATTGTCCGAGTTAATTACCGCGTGCGCACGCTCCAGAGAGACCGAGAATAACGCACTGTACCGAACCCCCGAGAGTTTCTCAAAAGCCGGATGCCACACGGAGCTAATTAATTGCTCTCGAGAATTTCCGATATATGCTCCTACGCCGAGCTTTTCTCTGCCGGCCGCTTTCGATACCACCTATATTTACCACAAAAGCGCAAAAAATTAATATACAAGGAGCATATTGTGTACGAACATGTACGTGACATTTTTAATACTAATAGATTTTGTGAAAATTGTTTTAAAAAAAAAATGTTCTTCCTCTCAACTGACCTTTAACCCAATGGTTGACCCATCTATCGGCCCGGTTAGCAATGAATCGATCTCCACCTGTAATACAAAAATATTGTTTGCTAATTAATCTGATATTTGAAAATATAATAATAGTCGAAAGTACCATTGTCGAAGAACTTTTAAACGAAACGTTCCGAGCATATACTTCTTTAATCTCGTAGACGAAAAAGTTTTATTCAATATTGGCATGTTTGTGAAAAAAACGGAAGAAACGTAGACAGGAAGCGGCGGCGGCGGCGGCGGCGGCGGCGGCGGCGGGGGTCCGAGTGCCCTCGATAAAGTTCCGGGGGCGTCATCGACGAAAATAAGTGGGACGTGTGGCCTGTATCCGCAAAGTACCCGAGCATCTATAGGAAAGCGTATTTTCGGAAAGTACAGAGAGCACCGGCCACCAAAGAAGGAAAAAAAATCAACAAAAAGAAAAATATATAGAGCTCACCGCCGCACGATAGATCCCTCGGGAACCCAAACGCACTACCAACGGTATATTGTGACCGGAGCTGCAAGCCCTTTTATCGTTGAGTGTCTTACACGCTATTCAACTTCACCCTCGTCGTCCGGAGACGCCAGACAATTTTCTCCCCGACTCTCATTTTCTCGCTTTTCCCCCGTACGTTTCTTCTTAATTCGAGACACCGTCTCAACCACTCTATTATCCATCTTTACGGATTACATAAACATTTTTTTTTAAACACTTTTTCTCCATTACATTTTCAGATTTATTCAAAACATTTAGTTTTCGTTATCGTTACATGTTATCCCAAGTTCCATATTGTCCGGATGTTGATTTTACATATTTGCATAACGCATAAAATTTTAAAAGCATCCTTTGTACAAATATCGAGTCGATACGTACACACCAGCTGTGTAAAGTTGCAGAAATTTCTCCAAGAAAGCACAATGAAGAAGCATATATATCTATATGTTTGTTTTCTTTTGTTCTCTGTCGCTCTTCTGTTTACTTTAAACCGAGACGCGATTGAAGCAATGCATCATGACGACAACAACAACAACGAGACTCGGAACACGCGACAATTATCCGAATTAGGTGGTGCTTCGGGGTCGAGGTGAAGAGGTTGTCCGTCGACAGACCCGTAGCCATCTCACTCCGGAGAGTAACGAGACGTTCCGACCCGAAGCATCGAGCCACTTGACCCGATTACTTAACGAGGAGACAGAGATGTCGTTGGACAACAGAGAGAGAGAGAGAGAGAGAACCCGCGCGTGCCAAGGAAAGCACCAACAACACAGTGCGGTGGTACTACCAGTGGCAACTGGCGAGGAGATTAGATTCCGTGGACGGTGACGATGACCCTACGATTTGTTGACGCGTACAAACGAGGCCCTTCAATCGTAATGCCGCCGTTTTTCTTCACCCAGAATTTCCTCTTCTCTCTTCATACCCCGAGATTGGAATGTCGAGTTTCTCCTTGTGCGCGCCTACGACAAACTCTGTTCCATCATCTTCTTTCCCAACCAAACATCTCGTCGCGTGACATTTATAATGTAGGACAATTTTTTTAATCTCTAATTTTTGTCCAATTAGTCACGGCTTTTCGATGGCAAAGTCATAAATAAGACGGCACTGGTACGAGCTCGCGCGAGCACCGATCGCATTCTCCGAGGAACGAAAAAAAATGTACAAGCGATAAAAATAGAGCTCAATGTGTACCGTGGAAACCGGGGCCGCCTTCTATTTGACTTTTTTATCTGACCCACAAATAATTCTTCAAATAGAAGCATTTATCATTTTTATATGGAAGGATTTACGACTGCGATAAACTCTGAAAAATCATCAATTATATTGATAATTTGATTCTCCAAAAAATCTGCGATGTGTATTTTATTGAGTTTCATAAGAGAGAATGTGGTGGAACGAGAGGAAACGTTAGATCGCAGAGTCGCCGAAAGTGCGACGACGTCCTTTCTTACCGGAGAATATAAGGACTTGAGATATCTGGTAATAATAGTAAAATAGCTTTCCAAGTTCTCCCGGCGAGATTCTTTGACGAGAATAAAAAGCGGATCGAATCGCTCGTGAGTCCAAGCCCGAATAGGAGGGAATTCGAAACGAAGGCGCGAGTGAGCACGCCAGTGAGAGTACGACGAAGGACGAACGGTCTACCGATGCGGCAAAGCGAAATTTGCGGGAATTATTCTCCCGAGAGGGAATTGATGCAAATGGTGGCCGGTAGACGGCCTCGGGAGACGAGGCACGGCTTTCGGCGACTGTGACATCGACTACCGCGCGACACTTGGATTCGAATCGATATCGACGAATCAACCCTCCCGGCGCGATGCTCGCGTAAACCATCGACACACGCCTCCGGCCGTACTCTCTCCATCCGATAAATCATCGCTATAACGGAACTGGCTCTCTCGTCGTACAAGACGAACTGTATCCCCACACATTTTCCATCCGAGACGATGACATTTTTCCATGAAAATTAAACGACAAATCGGTAAACTTGGTTTCTATATAAAAATAACGTATAAAATGTGAAGTGGATGTTAAAAGGTTGGGAGACAAAAGTGCGCAGTCTTGAAAAATGCGATATCAGAGTAAAATCGTGCAAGGCGAAGAAGGAGAATAGATTGAATTTTAAGTGATACGATTGGTTGGAAGTGATATCGCGCGGGCCGCTCGGGCGCGGAATACAACGTGTCGTGCGTCGTTATTCGAAAGGTGATAGAGGTTTCTCTGTCGTGAAAAGTAGGAAGGAGCGCGCGAGAACCGATCGGATCTTGGTTCACTCCTTCGTCTCCCACTCGTGTCTCGTACAGTCCGTTGTTACTGGTGCGTGATTCTCTCGTTAAATCGGAATGTACGTGCGCGCCCGGATCGGTATCCAGCACCCCTTCGGCGCCTTCTCTCTCGATCGCAGCGGAACGTACGGCGGAGCGCGGGATGATAAGCGAAACGAAATGTTTGTAGCGACGCGCGGAGCGTACGCAGCGTTCACAGACACGACGATCCGGCCAATTTAAAGTCAATCTGCATGCATATACGCGACTGTTACGCGCGATACGAAGGAAGCAGAGGAAAAAGGGGAGCGAGCGCAAAAGCACGCTCATTCTCCTGGGAGGCACGTTGCGCTAAATTGAAAGCCGACGAACCGTCTACCGTATTACAGCGGTAGCAGTTGCGACTAAACGATACAGCGATTGGCCACGTTGGCACATTTGCTTATCGCTCAAAACATCTAGGCCCGTTAAAATGTAATCGATCCTCTCGAGATTTTCAGAGCCATAAAAACGTAAGAAAGTATATCCCGGCGGAGAGGCAATTCCTCTCCGCTTGTTCGATAATAACAATAATAAGAGGCTATAGAGCGTGAGTCACGAACAACGAAGCTCAAATGTCTCTAGCGGTGATGTCTATAGTCACGGTCTCTTCAAAGAGACCTTCGAGCTATTCTCCATCGTAACAGCAGCACGTAGCGTGTACATACCGCGAGTCACTGTACATCGGTATCCCGTGTATGTCGACTATATGGCTATTCGTCTTTGCAGTTTGCGTTCCGCGGTCATTCCCTCAAAACGAACCGGAGAAGCGGAGAAAGAAGGGACGAGAGTGAAGATCACGAGACAACGAATAACCTTCCCTTCCCCCCCCGCTACCTTCTCCTCCTGCATCCTCCCGTTACTATATTTCTCGTGCTTCGCCTCGCTTCTCTCTCCCACACATCGAATAAACTTGCGTGTACGTATAGCACGGCGTGTAGGCGGAAGTTAGCTTTCTCGAGGCAAACTTATACATACACACATTTACAATTTCTATACACTCGTGACGGAAAAATTGGCCGTCGATGGGCGAAAGACAATCGACGATGGTTGGATGCGATAGCCCCGGTGCCCCCACAGGAGGAGGGCGGCCAACCGAGCGCGCGCACTCTCATAATTCATAGCGCTCTCGACTATCTTCTTACGGCGCGCATACAATACGGAAACTCAGGTGTGACGTAAACTCTGGCGCTTTTAAAACATCGAGGTTTCAGTGGTTGGCAACTGAGACTCAATCTAATACCGATCCGATTTCTCAAAGGGACTGGTAGGGCAGCGCAACACGATAAACCTGAGTAGAGCGTTTCAAAGGAAAACGGCATTTGCGGTAGCTCCAGCAGGCGGAAATATCTCGGTGGCCTGTTACGGACTCTACTCTCAACGCTCGCGGAAACCGCCGCCCTTTACTTCAATTAAGTAATCGCACAAGCCGAGACCCCGAGAGAGTGCTCGATGGAATGTGAGACAATGGCTAAAAGACGCGAGATGAAGGGCCGAGGATTTCGTGGTACACGGTTCGCGCTACTACGTTCGTGCTACGTTCGTGCTACGTTCGTCCCTTCGTCTTTGCATTATTCGCTACTCGTCTACCACAGCACTGTCTATATCGTTTGTTATTTTTCTCAATTTTATCATATCATTATTGTTATTTAACGATATGTCGAGTTTGTTTTGACCCTCTGTTTATAATTGATTCTTTAGTTTGGAAAGAAAGGGAGGTGGAAAACAACCGATCGAAGATAATTCAATAATCAATCGTATTCTCCGTGTTTATATCGGTAACGTCGAGGGAGTACTTTGCGATAGTTTCGCAATACTAATATTAACAGTCTCGAGAGCGTGCACGCCGGTTATGCCATTGTACCGACAGATAAGGTACGTGTGTGTACCGTGTAACGAGGTCACGCTAATCAGTGCATACCTCTCCTCCTGCCGCTCTTTGCGGTGCCACGTTGCTCACGTGGGCGTCACCGACTTCGATGGATACGACAACGAGAGAGAGAGATACACTCGTTACTCTCATTACCCGCGACGCCAACTCCCGCGTCCCAATTAACGATAACACACAAGTGCCACGCGCGGCCTACGCTTATTCCAATTTCCCTTGTAACGCCGGGCAAGACTCGTTACCGATTAAACAAATTAATATCCTAGATTTTTTTTTACTTTTCAGAATCAAGCTTGCGCCGAAAGTGCAGTTTGGAAAATTTACGTTTTCATTTTAACATGTAACTGTGTGCCCTCAATATAATTTCAACAAGTAACAATCTATCTTTTCTTTAATTGGCGCACTCTCATTCTTTACATTCCGCAATGATAAAGACTCGAGGATATTCGATTTATTTTCTCCGATACACTCGTTAATTCTGGTCACAATTAATGAAAGTATCGTTCATAGCAATCTTGACGGCTAAATAAAATGTGAGAGATGGCATTTATCAATTATCCCCTATTTCTCAGCGCTGGTGGAAAACAAACGATTGCTGGAAATATCGTGGTAAAAAAAATGGCCTTAGCGGAGACTTGCGACGCTCTCGGGTCTCCGGAGCCAACTGATTGCGCGGTCCCGAGCAGGCCGTGAGGCAGAAAAGTACCGCGAGAGACCGAGTGGTCGGGGTTGCCCGGACCAAGCCGAGCGAAGACGATGACCTCGCAGCTTCGAGGCACACTTATCTACTATATTTCTACGTCTATACTCAAATATTATATTGTTCTTTCCCCAGAGGGCGTTTATCGAATACTTCGATTTCGAGTATTGTTTTCTTTTTCTTTTTTTTTTTTATAAATCATTTATGGTGGTCAAAAGAATTAGAAGGTATAAATTTTGAATACCGAATGGGTAGGGGCGTTTATTTCTCGATTCTTTTCTCGAGTCCGCATGCCAGAGAGAGGACGCGAGAGCATTTGGATTTTCTACCTGGGGCAGGTGTAGCCTTTCTCGGTAAAGGACCCTAAGGAGACCTTCGACCGCTCTCTCTCTCTCTCTGTATCACGGAAATTCTCCGAGAGTGTCAGGTATATGATGTATGCATTGCACGCCACTGTGTACATTCTGGCGAGGACGCATAGTATTCCGAGTATTCGGGACAAGTATTTCCAATTTTATGCCGAAAAACGGAATTTAAGGGAAATATATATTTTCTGATTTTTTTTTTTTTTTTTTTTTTTTTTTTTTTTTTTCGAATATAAAAAATGGTGAAAAGAAGAGAATGTAATTTTAAAGGAATTTTTTGTACGGGAGTAAAAAAGGATTTGCGCGTGGAAGGGGCATGTGTGCGTCTGGTTCCTCCAAGCCGCAATGTTGCTCCGCTGCGCTCAAAGTGCCAGTGCCTGTTGGCACTGATGCTGCTCGGTGAGCACGCGCGCCTTCGAAAATAGCCTCTTTGAGAGGGTGACCAGGTTTGATAAGCCGCTTGGAATTGATACGTCCCATGTGGAACGCATGAACGTGCACGGGGAAACGGTTTCGAGCGGTCATATACGACCTCTCCGGCGCTATACATATTACTATAGAGTTTGCCCTTTGTGTAAATGAACTCTCTGCGTTTTGACGCTTCAACGAGCACCAAATACTCCGCTTCGCCTCTCTTTACTTTAATTCTCCATGAGTTCATTATCCGGAATATGTTATGTCAAATAAAAAAATCAAGCTTTTCCGGCAGATAGACCAGAGGAGGATAATCGGTCTGTATTCTCGTCCAAGGTTTTTTTTTTGTCTCGTAAAGTCGAATCATAGAAATAAAATGACGCGAGAGACGTGACTCTAATAATACGGGTTCCAAGTGTATCGTGACCCGACGACGGGTTCGCTGATACTGGAAACTGAAACTCCATCATCGCGGCGCATGTGACTCGGTTATGCTTATCCGAGTGGCGTACGGTTGACAGTGACTGCGTGGCTCGAGGGCAGGCGACTACTACATGTCTACAGGAGGAAAGGTACGCGCGAGAGGAGAACAGAAGCGGCGGCGGTAGTGCGGTGGGGCGAGTAGTCGCATGCAGCGATGAGGACACGAGAGAGTCGACGCCTGCTACGAACACTTCCGGACAAAGCTCTCTGATTAATGCGCGTTGTCCGCGCTCGCGCGTTTCAACTCCCTATATGTACTCCCCGGTGGAGGGCTTCGAGACATCGGAGATCCTCAACCCGCGCACCTCCCAGCGCTTGGTTACGCTCTCCTCTACACCTACCTTATCTCTATACAAGCTACATCGTATATCTACGTTGGAAATTCATGCGCTCGTGTACGATACACGGTCACGTACTACCGCCATCTATATATACCACAGAAACGTCAACTATATAACTATAACATAGTATTGCAGGAACAGGGCCACATTCGGCAACTCCTCAAACAAATTTACTCGCAACACGCTCGAAAATATGAAAACTCCTCGCCACGCCTTATTTCCGAACAAACATTATCGAATATATTATTACTACAGCGATAAAGTTAAACCCTTTGATATTTAATTATTCGCCCTATTCTTCTACAAACTCGAAAAATTCATTTTCATGGAAAAATAAAAAATACAATAATTTGCTCAACATCGGTAAACATAGATTGAGTCGACGCAATGCGATTTTTTAGCGTCTATGAACGAGCGCTTTCTATACAACGAGTAACGACACTGAGTCACGAAGAGCAGAGTGGCGCAGTGGAAGCGTGCTGGGCCCATAACCCAGAGGTCCGTGGATCGAAACCACGCTCTGCTAGTCTACTTTTTTTTTCTTCCTCTTCTACCATATACATATTTTTTTTCAACTTTGTAGTTACTTTATTTATTACATTTCCGTAAGTTCATATTGCGTTGGAATTGAAGAGTAATTTATTTTTTTATCGGCAAATAAATAAAACAGGCATAGAATAGTATATTTTCCTGCCGAGTGATGCAGTCCCACGGGAGAAAAAAAATTTCAATCATCAACGAGCATTTTTAATCGATATATCGAAGTAGAGTGTCATTGAGAGACAAAAGTAAATATTCAAGCGAATGGTTTTTAACGTCACGGGAATAATGGGGGCTGTAAAAAAATTGAGGAGGAGGGTACATTCGAAAGAGATGAAAAATCTTCAATGCCCTGGACGATTCGTAAGTTATTGGAGAACCGGCGTGTCGGTGCATATGACGGTGGGGAAAGGGACGTGCCGAAGCGTGGGAGATCCGACAACAACGGGCTCGCGTCCAAATTCATTTTCACGGCCTCGTGGCTTGTCCCTAGTCGTGGATGATGGTGGTGGTAGTCGTCGTCGTCGTCCAGTGGCGTTTACGTGCGCACACGTGCAAAAACCACATACAATCGAATATGGGATTCCATCCCCCGTGGCGTTGAAACGGGTGTCAGGTAGGCACGAGGCGGTCCTCGTACACGAAATCTCTACTGCATAAAGAGAGAGGAAGGGAGAGACGAGCGATAGCCCGTCGTGGCCCCACCGCGGGTGCTAACGGGTTACGAATAATTCGAAACGACGCGAAAGCCCCGCGTGCTATCGGCTCGACGGCGTGAAAAAGATTTTTATTGCTCAGTTCTGCTCTGTTGCATTTGGGATTCTCGTATACGCCATACGCTTTTTCAAATTGAAATTGTGAGTTACCGTCCAACGGACCACCATCCAAATAGTCAATGTTAAAACGAAATCATTAATTCCGAGCGAAAAGAGGGAGAGAAATAGCAAGACCATTTCGATTCTCTCATTATTGAACCTGATGTGTTATAAACATATCCTCCTAATTGGAAAATTGAGAAAAATTCATACGCGTGAAAAGTTGTGAATTCAACTAAAAGCATGTGCAGCATCCACTGGCAAATAAATATTCTTTGATAATTGTACGTATAGCCAAGATTTATATGTATCTAGGCAGAAATTGACAACAACGCACGGTACATTGATATACGCATCGATACGATTTATACATATTTATGACAGCCTCAGCGATATATATGGAATTATACTTTTGTACCGAGAGAATTTCACCGAAAATAGAGGGAAACGATCGACAGCGTACGTTTGACTTTACTTTCGTAATATTAGCGGTTGCATAATAATGACAGATATGAGAATAGCAAGCAGAGGGATCGAAAACTGACGTGTATCAGAGCCCGATATCGCCCTGAGCCAATTTAAATTTATAATTCATATATCGAGCCGTTTGTAATTGATGTTGCAAAATGGTATGCTCAACAAGCCCCTGGCGATAATAAACCGCATCGATGCATGTTATACATATATATTTCGTTATTATATGTATATATGTAATAATTCACGAGGCAATTCCGAAGCGATAAATCGGTGTCAAACCTACCAATTACCAGATTATATCCACTGAATTCCTGATTCTACACTCATCGTTATATATATTTGCTTCGTTTTGTCTTCTCTTCTTTATCATCGTCTCGTGGCAACGATCGATACGCTACCGGCCTTCTATACATTTAATAATAATAAATCAGGTGCCTCTATCATCTCGCCAAGTGGCGCGAACGAGATTTCAGATCGATACATCGGGTGAGTTGTTTTTATCGAATTTATATCGCATACCGGAGAGAGAGAGAGAGAGAGAGAGAGAGACTCGGGAAGATTCGCTGTATGCACGAGACTTATTCTCATGGTGTGTAAAGTCGCAATGTCAAGGTGTGCGCATGGATGCGGCCAACGCCAACATCGCTTTCGCTACGCTCTTCGCTCTTTTCGCTCGATAAGGAGCGTTTTAATTGGCGGTGGCGCGAAACTGCCCCGCACTTTATTTATACGCGCCGCAAATTTGCATCCCTGCGATATTCCCCCCAGGAACAACCGCTAACTCTACGTACTTATATATATATATGGATTATATATGTAACGCGGGCCATGTTATATGCGTTACGACGATATATGGCGGCCGAGACGAGAGAAGCACCTTTTATGGCAAGGACGCACGGCGCCGAACGCGACAACCATCGCCGCGCTACCGGAGGTATAACACTCACCGAACCGAACGTACACTTTTATCTTTACCGTCGACATCGACCATTCCTACAGTAACAATCTTGTCTGAGTCATTGTCGATACCAACGAGTATTTTCCATAAATATGAATCACTCAAAATGACAAAATACAATGCGGTCGAATTGTATTCGAGGTTGAACAACATCACTCGACCCCGTCTACCCGTATATTCGCTAAGATATCGGAAAATACTTTTTTTTTCCCCCCACAGTACATATGGATACTAATATGATCAATCTGATCCATGACGCGACATATAATGCATAAGATTTTTCTCGAGGCCCGAGGAATACGAAGATGGGACTAAACCAATCGAGTTTTCGGCTCACGTACGTTCACGACGACGAGCACGAGGTTCAGGAGTAGAGAGCAAACCCACCTGGAAACCGCCAGCTTGGCAAAGAATCACGGACACGAGGAAAAGCTTCTTCTTCTCTCCCTGCCGTACGTCGCTGCTGCTTCTGTCGCTGCTCAGAAAGGACAGACCTCATTCGGCCCAACCATCACGTCCCTTTGTATCTTCTCCCACCTCACTTTTATTCCGTTTCCTCCTCTTTTAAAAAAAATTTTTTTTTTCCTTATACTTTTTACAAGACAGTGACACTATTTTTCGTACTATTTCTTTGCTAGATCAACATCGGAACGTCTTAAGACTTCTAGGATCCTCGGGGAATTTTCTACCAAACGGCTGTACCCTTTCTCCTTTCACTCCGTATCGTACTAAATGTAGAATCCAATTTAACCCTGGTATAAAATCCGATTGTCAAGCTACTTTGTATGTAAATATATATACATGTATTCTTAAAATGTATGCAAGAAAATATTTATGAATTTGTCGGAAAAAAGGGGATCAAAAGTAGGATCCTGCCCTTTGGTTCTTCATTTTCGTTATACAAAGCTCTATGAGAAAATAAGTTGGAATAACGATTATAACAGAGATAAATTGCTTTGTTACGTAGGAATAAAAATGAAAACATAGCAAATGGAATATTTTGATGGGAGTGTTTATTGACAACAGCCATTAAAAATTTTATTCATTTTTCAATATTTCCGTGTATGCGAGGCTTTTATCGGCTCAACTGAATAGAGTGGCTGGGTGAATGAAAAAGGCCTGAGGTAGCCGAGCTGCCGGATGCAGTTGTTGTTGGTAGAAAACCCTAGAGGTTAACGGGCAGAGAACAACACAACGCCCGCCGCCGACTCATAACCAGTCAGCCCTCTCGTCTGTTAATCGCTCGACGGCGTGGACTTTGGTACTACTCCCGTTACTATACTCCATTCGGCACTGTAGTTACGTTTATTTTGAAACGTTCGTGCGGTCGAGGACTGCTCGAGCTGTACAGGATTTCGCTCGTAATCGTACGTCATGTTCATGCGCTATTGCGCGCCCCGACTGACGCGCGTCCCATTCGCGGCCGCGCGCTCAACCGCAGCCTCTCTCTCTCTCTCTCTCTCTATCAGTCACTCGCACACTCACTCGTTATAGGTTGAGCGTGCATTGCGTGCTTTCGAGATGCAGAATCCACTGCTTCGTTGGCCAGTTTCTCTATTCCGTTTGTACTTGACCGTGCATCGGCCAATGTCGGACAACGACCGCACAGTCAATGACAAACACGCCAATGGCCCTGTGGGTATATAAAACTTAATGGTGTAGCAACTGGCGACCGGCGCTCTACACGTAGATTTTCCACAATGCGACCGAGCCACCAAAAGTGTCTGCTTGTTAAGAAAAATAATGCTTTCAATTTAAGTTTCCTTCGTCCTTTACAGGTGGGTAAAATTTTTTTCGAAGGTAGCTCTCGTCAAAAGACCACGTACAAAGTGAGATCTAATTATTCGTATGGGCGTTGTCGTGCTTTGCCGTTGTGCCTTCGTTAAATTCTCTCGTTTAATTATCGAGATAGAGAAGAGGACTCGCATCGGAGGGTGGCTTCGGTGAACCCCTCGTTGACGTCGAGAACGCGTCGAACGCGCGCGCTCTGTCTCGCAAGGAACAAGAGTCGTTGGTTTACGGTATCCGGTGCAGCGCCGCGCTCATCCCTCCATGTTTCTCTCCACTCAAAAGAGAGCGAAGAGTGCGAAAGAGAATCGGAAGCTAGCGACAACGTGCGGAATGCTCGATGAATCAATTTTTCAAAGGCCTTTGCAGGAGCCGCCTGGCGGATTGCTCCCCTTTCTTCTCTCGGGACACACCGCGCTAACACCACACGAGTACCACGAAAATTTAATCATCCTCGAAACCCGATCACTATCGTTATACACGTTCCGCTCTTCTTTACTTTCAAAAGAATTCTCTGTTCTTTTTACTTTTTTTTTTCTTTTTTATTTTTTTTACGTATTCATATACGCATGGGAACCCATTTAAATTCCTTCAAAACTCTCCGGGTTATTACACCTTTTCTCCATCCTTCATTATAATCATCATCATTCGATCTTGGCGTGCGAAAAGTTTTATAAGGACTTTTCATTGTCAGTGAGTCGCGTGTGGTAAAGTAACCGTCAAGCCAAAGGAGGAAAAAGGGGGGGGGGGGGGGGATAGTACGACCACGCTCGGCTACTTCCCAGGGGTGACTTTTTAATTTTAATGTTTTCATTAGGCGACTCAATGGAGACGAGGACGAGGAGAATGTGGGTTAGTTTGAGACGGTGAATCGCGTGTGAACGAGAGACGGTGCAGCTTTCCTGTTCTGGTTAACTTTTTTTTTGCTCTCCACGCGGCCAGTTAATTTCCCTACCTCCAGGCGAGCCAGCTCGTTGCGGCCGGCGAGGCCGCACAAAAATCTTTACTACCTTTCGCTGTATCCTCAAAAAAACGGGGCGAATTTTCTCGGAGGTTGGAAGGTATTTCGTGAGTTTGTGACTATTACATAAGAAGCACTGTAGACATGCAGCATTGGATTGCAAAGAAAAACCGACACGACCAATTTTCGTCGAGGTAAAATATTTTATGGAAAATACGTGAGGGAAGTGGGGTGACGGGAATATTACAGCTGTCTCTCGGCAGCGTTATTCCTAAAAATATCGTTAAATACGTTTACCCGAGCCCTTCGAAGACGAGCAATTTTGTAGATAAAATAGCTCAAGGATATTATGCTTGTCGTCGTAACGCATATCACAAGGGTATTTATCTGTATAGTATATATACTCTCGTATATGTGCGCTGTAGTACAATGAAAAATGTTTATCTAGGTGCGCTATCCCGTCCCCAACAGCACCGGCATAAATCCATTGTCGAAACCCTCCGCGACGCTTCCAGCTATATTACCTTCGCTTTTATTATTTTTTGCATAAATCTCTCTCTCTCTCTCTCCTTCTCTCTCGACCTCTGCTTCCATCACACCATTTAATTTCCTTCGTTGGCATTTTAACGATCGCAAACGCCGTGATTTTCTTCGTTTACACAATCCCTGTGAGTACGCATTCCCGCGTCTTAATGCTTCAATGTACGCTATTACTAACTCGGCTGTATAGCTTATTACTAGGATAATGGCTAGGCGCGCGCGGTTCTAGAGCCGGAAAACGCTACGCCGCGCCGCGCGCGCGGTACATCCGAAGGAACGGGAGCACGGTGTCAGTGCAAACCGCACACTGCTGCTGCTGCTACTCTAGGCTTACCACTTTTTGCTCCTCTCGGCCGCGAGTATACTCGACTCGCGAAGATCGCAACAGCGATGTAGCCGCGAACCGGTATTACCGGGCGAGAAAATACCGCGGAAGAGATCGCGTACGTTGCCAATGAACGAGACACGAGAATCTCTTGTGACAGCATCGACACACTCGTCTACTTATTATAGTTAACCCTTTCAGCCAGAGACTCACTTCCGCGAGATCATTCAATTCAGCAAAGTCCAAACTTTCAAATTTTCTCCGCAAAACCGTCGTATTGCTTTCTGTGTTTTGCACGTTATTCAAAGTGCACACGAACGGATTTACCTTCGCGAGGTTTATCCGAGTGTGTAAACAACGGACGCCTTGTTGACAGAACGAAAAAAAAGAAGCTAATACCGGCGTACATCCGCTCCGCATAATGCGGCACACCGTTTATAGTTTACGTGAAACAATGAAAAACACGTAGCGTGAAAATAGGGGCACTTACCGAAGACCTCTCACTCGAGTGCACCAGTGCAGTTTAACCGGCTCGAAACTCAACGAGGGTGTCCCTTCAATTCCAAGCTGTTGGTGTTGAAAGAGAGCACTGTCACTCGTCGATCACTCTGTCACGATCTATCCTCGTATTTAACGTACATTTATACTTATATATATATATACATGTATACACCGGGATATAACGAGGTTAAAAACGTCACTGTCACTGTTCGATGAAACGCGCAAACTAAAAGCGTTCGAATGACACGTGACGAAGCGTCGCGCGCTCAAGTTTCGTCAATTACGCTCAACGATCGAAAAGTTGTTTACTCACTGGTGGCAACGTAGTAACAGCATCTGCCAGCGACACGAAGATATTTTTCACCTTCCCTCTACCAGGACTCCGGTTATATGGTAAACGTGAGAAACTTATTTCTAAGGTAAACAGCGAAAAGCGCGACGTGTGCGACGATATTCTCACGTGAAGAGCCACGCGTATATAGCAAAGACACGTGGGAACAACGATCCTCGCGTTACGAAGGCCGCGGCGAGACTGACTGAGTGCCGCCGCGCGACACCGCGAGGCTCGTCGAATCGTCAGCCAATGAAAAGCGCGCGAAGGAGTGCGCGCGAGACGTTCGCTAAACGAGCGAGTAAACACTCGGAAGCTGAGACAACACCGAGAGAAGGAGAGAGAGAGAGAATATTCAACGCGCGTCTCCGCTGTTTTGCTGAAATTCCAACAGTTAAGACTCGTTACAATGATTGGCACGATCGGTAGACAACACAAAAAGGGTAGAAGATAAGGACGACAGGGTGAACGGTTCCAAGTGTTAAGGTTATACCTGCGCACCTCTGCAAGCTACGATTGTTTTCAACCGTTCGACTCATCGGTGAGTACTTGGCCTAGCTTATTCATAAGAGACTATCGGCAGGAGGAAGGAGGCCCGTACAGGCCTCTAATATCGTATGCATTGCATCCTAAATATTCAAGTATAGCAGTCGTAACTGAAAATATATTGCATGTCATTATCTTTTATAACACGTACGACCAAGCTCAACGAGAAATATTTTCCGTAAAGATTTCTAAGAAAAAAATATATGTATGTGTACGACGATCGCGAATATCATAAACGAGACTGGTGAAGCCACTGTTTCGAATGAGCGAACAGCAAGGAAATCCGACAGTATTATTTCAATATATTTCTATGTCGGAACTCGATAATTTCAAACCATTTGACTATATAACGGTCACAATGAGAGCAAACCAATACTGCCAGTTAAATAATAATAATAATATACAAATGCGGCCCAAATTACGAGACTGTCTGAATTTCTCGCAGTATTCTTCGCGAATCCCCTTCCCTTTTCCACTATTATGCATTTACCTTGAGCGCCTTTGCGTCTATATCGTTCCCTCTATTGTATGAGCAGCGGTTGGTACGAATGGCGCGGTTATGCCGCATTCGAATGTGAAAAATGCATCTCGATGTTCTTGTTGCCGTATATACACGGAGAGCTCTGAAATACGAGTTTTTCTATGGAGATTCGGGCAGTTTGTACAGAAGGAAGAGAGGAAGAGAATAAAAACCGAAATAAGAGAACGACGTTGAAATGAGTCGGGGAAACACGATATCGTTCGGTGAATTGCTTTGGAGAGCTCGATCGAATTACGGTGAGAAAAGTATTATAAAAATTAACTAAAATAAGAGGTAAAAAGACAACAGTGAATGGTTGGTGGTAAGGAAAAAATCAACATCGAGACGATTAATTAAATTTTCTAACGTTTATTGAAAATAATGATAATATTTTGTATCGATCCCTCCGATTTCATGAGTATAGTTGACATTTCGTGTTCATAACCTTGAGAGTTGCTTTGGCTGCTGTTCATATCGCAAAGACGAATGAATTTGCAGGTAGAGAGTGAGAAAGCATATATTTGCATATGGCATTGCGATACGCGTCTTCACGCATGATCGTTCAACGCGAACGATGTTGATGACGATGATGTACGACTGAGGGGATTTCCCGCTCAGCGGAACTTGCGATATTAAAGGAGTTACGACGGTGGGGCTATAAATGAAAAGACACAAATACGTAAATCCAATGCGGAGAAATATTACGGGGGAAATATATATATATGAGAGTAAAGTTACCATCGGCTGGCGCTGGCGCTGGTGCAGGTGCAGGCGCAGGTGGGGCAGCCTCGGCTGGGGGTGCAGCTGCTGGGGTCTCCGCTGGTGGTGGCGCAGCTTCCGCCGGTGCTGCCGGTGGTGCACCACCGTCGGCAGGGGGAGCCGCCGCGGCTTCGGCTGGTGCTGCTGGTGGTGCGGCGCCGTCCGCTGGAGGCGCTGCTGCTCCTCCTAATCCCAATACTCAACATTATTTTTTTTACCAGACTAGACACACACACACACACAGGCAAATATCAATCGTTTTATGTACCTTCTGCAGGGGGAGCGGCAGCACCATCCGCTGGCGGTGGAGCTCCCTCTGCAGGTGGCGCTCCCTCTGCAGGTGGCGCTCCCTCCGCCGGTGGCGCTCCCTCTGCCGGTGGCGCTGGAGTTGTCCCGTCCGCCGGTGGCGCACCTTCTTTTACATCATCGGATGCAATGAAAATTTGTAAAGGTTAGTTTTGTCGTGAATCGTGAAATCGAGGTACATAATATTTGTCACAGAATCGAGCGATTGATTGAATAATCAACAAAACATCGTTTACCCGCTGCTGGTGGTGGTGGTGGAGCACCTTCCGCAGGTGCAGCCGCGGGTGCTCCTTCCGCAGGAGGAGCACCATCGGCGGGTGTCGCCGCGGGAGCAGCGTCTGCGGGGGCCGGTGGTGCAGGTGCAGGTTCCGCGGGAGGTGGAATTGGGGAGGGTGTCGGGCTCGGCGGTATCGGTGAGGGTGTTGCCGAAGGCGGTGCGGGTGATTCTGCCGGAGGTTCCGGCGTCGGTGGAGCGGCGGCCGCGGCTGCCGCGGCCGCTGCTGCTGCTGCCGCTGCTGCCTGCAATTCGACATTGTCAAAATTCTTCAGAGTACAAAAAACGATCTACCATTCGTTATTTCATACGAGCACAAATGTCGCTGGCTAAAAGATTGGATTTTCTTAGCCGGATCTACCCCCCCTATATTTTAAACGCGACCCATTTCTCAAATTCTAAATAGCGAGACTATATATATATATATATATGAAGCTCCTATCTAACGATAAATAAGGGAAACCCTGTAGCAAAGTGTTATTCAGCAAAAACTCGTTAGTGCAGTACCTACCCAGCCGTGGAGCATTTTCTCGATCGTCACGCTCTCCTCGATCCCCTCCCCCGCCTGCTTCGAATTTTATGCAATCAATTCTGTTTTCATCGAGCTTGGCGACTCGGATATGCCTCTAGCTAGTCGAGTCCATACGCTCTCTGTTACATCGATTACCCATAAAACTCGATCGGCGGAGAAAATCAGTGGGTACGATAGTTACACGGGGAAATGAAAGAAATCGGTAATTGGAAAAGAATAAATTCACATGAACGCGATAAGCGAGAGAAATTTCTGCTCCGTCGATCCTGCAAATGAAATGATAACGATTCAAGGGCTATAGGGTTACACAAAACACACATTTACGTTTTTCTTCAACTGCTTCTTTTCGGTTTTTTTTTCCTCTTTTTTTTTTTATAACTTGTCGCCGGTGTTTGGATTTTTTTTTTTTTTTTCTTACACATAACAAATTCGAAGTATGAGTAAAATCGTTGGCTAGACGTCCGACGAGAAACGCAAATCCCTGGAATCTCGACGGACGAAGAGTCCAGCGGGGTATACAGTAGGATACATGAGAAAACGGTAAAATTATTAACAACGAATATTAGAGATAATTCTAGAATTTTTTCTTTCGATGAGTTTTTTGTTTTCTTATAATACCACAGACGCGGAAGGTTTAACAAATTACAAGTCGGGTTAATTAAATAGGTTCCAGGGGGTCGCTTAATAACGAGGTTTCGCAACTTTGGTCTGACAGTACATTTGATAAAAATATATGTATATGAGGAGAGAATCAAATTATTCTGGAACTGCACGTACAGTAGGATAACGAGAAAAAAATAATAATAAAACGAAATTGCGTTTCATTGGGAGTTATTCGGATAGTGGCGTGAATCTTGGACGCTCTCTCATTCAGAGTGTATTCTTTTTTTTTTTTTTTGGGTGAATGTCTCGCTCATGCCTCGACCTCCTCCTCCTTTACCTTCTTCTCCTCGCCCTTCTTCGACCAGTCAGGCTTCTTCTGCAAAAACGAGAAAATCACGTATTAGCATATTCCGAACTATCGAGTCATGAATTTTAGTTTTTTTTTTTTTGCTCTTTCTACCGACTAATAATAATAATTTGTTTCAAATTCGTGGGTGGATTAAGACAAGCTTATATTGGGATCACACTAAAGGGGAACATAGGGGAACCGAGAAAAAAAATTTCATCGACGGATTTGTGAAAATATTTCACTTTCACATTGGCCAAGTGGCATTTTTCATAACATTAGAGTATCATAGACCAAGTCGTCAATTAAATTGCCAATTGAATGAATTTTTTTTTCTCCGAATGTAAGGTTACATCGATGAAACACGAAAATAGCGATAATCATAGAGTGACGAAAGAAATAATATGCAGGGCAAGCAATTATTATTATTTTGTTAAAAAAAATAAAGACTGATGTATTTGGATGCAGAGTGCTTTCGTTAACACGTAACTACATTAGATCATTCCGATGTGTGCTAACCACAATTTTTTCTAGAATTCTCTTTGGAAGAAAGAAAATATAAAAATAATAACATTCCGTTACGAGGGTTTTTGAGGTTTTTACCTTCTCTTTTGACGCGCTCTGCGAACATAATGCAAAAAGCAACATGATTAGTCAAGACGGACGTGGACAATGATAAAAAGCATGTAACGATCCTCCGGATTCGACGAAATAATTATTTTCAATTATTCTCACGCTGAATCCGTGGAATCCGTCTCATTAATTACATCAATAACATTGAACAAAATGTTGCTCGATAGTCAAGCGATCGTCCTATCGAGTCTTGGGACAGAACAACAATCAACTACGCATTACACGTCGCACATTGAAGCTTGGCAATCAAGTGTTTCTGGCGGCAGAACTGTAAAGAGTTGTAAACAAAAAATTTCCAACAATCGCTGCGACAATCTACTGAATTATGTTTTTGTGTGAGTCGAAGCGCGTGTGCCTGTTAAAAAAGTGTACGTTGTGACCGCGTCGCTCTCACCTTGTCACTCTTGTATGCGCTGCTTATTAATATCTCGATTGAAACGAATAATTATGTAAAAACATTTAATTCAAAAAATTAGCCACGGTATGCGCTTGTTTGAAATTTTATTTAAAATATCACGGGGATCGAGTGAATTTTATATTTCTCAATATTACGATTCGACATATGTGCAGTAATTGTTTTGTGTTCTGAGTGAATTATTTCTTCGTCTGCCACTCTGCCTTCTCCGATTTCCTGGGCTGTGAATAATAAGAACAACACATAGCCTAGAGTCATGACTATTGGCTGTGATTACATGTTTTTAAAATCATACAACATTATTCAATAACCTTGACCGAGAAACGTCGTAACCTCATACGTATGTACACACGATAGCAGTGACACATGTTTTACATTGAAATCCACATAGACAACGTGAAAAAGCCACAAAATCGACACAATTGGACATGAGACATCAGAGTTTGGATTGCAGGGTAATAAGTGAAAGAAAAAAAAACATGTTATCGACTCTTACGTATTGTAATGGTAATGAAAGGTTGAAATTTTTGTTTTTACCTGGATAAATATTCCGAATAATTTATATAGATCCATAATTCAAAGATAATTTTTAATAGAAAATTTCGCCTTACCTCCTTGTCTTCTTCCTCGAGCGTGAACTCCTTCTTCTTAACCTGCTTCAGCTGATTTCTGAAGTTGAACTCGGCCGCCTTCTTCTGGAGTTTCGCGAATTTGTTTTCGTACTTGGAGACCTTCTTCAACGTTGGCTTCATGCTACAATTATTTGTTATTTTCAATAATCGTATGAATAGGATTTTTTTTTTGCTATCCGCTCGTTGTTTCAACTTACAACTTTCCACGGAGATCGTTGACCTGGCTGTTCAACTCGGAAATCTGAGCGAAGAAACAACGGAATTAGATCGTTCTTTTCTGTTGTGGCTCTGTACAGTACTGCCGTAAAAAGCGTTTGCAAAAAATTTTATTGCGCCGAGCTGGTGCTTTTTGTTAACATTTATCGATTACATTTTTTGTTCTTTTTTTTTTTTCGAGCAATCTCACGAAAATTGCATTACCCGCGCCGGCATGCTATTCATAGAGACTGGAAATCGGCCAGAAGCCCTCTCCATAAATAAACACTAAAATATCTAGTACGTGATATCACTTCAACGTGTATTGCGAGCAATGTGCGCGTTAAAACGTAAATAGAATTGGATATAGTAGCAAGGAAATCACTCGCGCTAAATTCAAGCACAGTCAAAGAGTCAATACATAACATTTTCATTTTCAATATGAGTAATCGTAATAATAGCAATGATAATGACAAAACATTTTTTTTTTGAAATTTTAATACCATATTTTCGAATTCGAAAATTTGTATGAAATCCAACTTTAGATCGAAAATTGATGTGTAAAGCTGGCTTTGTCAGGTCGTTAATTCTGCTGCGTCGAAACACACGAATTAATGCACATGTTGTTTTAACATTGAAGCAACAATAGCAAAAAAATGCCACTTATTATCGAGAAAGAAGAAGAAAAAAAATCACATGCAAGAGTGGGAGATGATTGGTGAGGATAGCTTGATTTCTAGGTCGATGAGAGTGGCCCTCTAGGAGGAAATATGATTTTCCTTTGGACGAGAAGATATTTTGGATGTTTAAATGGAATTTGAATGATCGATGCTCGTGTCGACGTTTGACGACGCAGGTACATTAATCGAGAGGATTTGTGCATACCAAGTCAAGATCGAGTCAAAGCCGGTCAAGAATTCGGCAGGGGTGGGCGGGGGGACTCTAGGGGGGTCGAAAGACGATTTTATTGCCATAATCGGGGGGTCACGGCCGGTCTTGGTCAGCCGCTGTCTAATCCTTCGAATATACGTATACGTACGTATTACACATATCAATATATACTATATTAAACATCGGGTTAACACATGAATCAAAAAACGTTGGACATTTGGTTGGTGCTGGTGTGTGGTTTGGTGCAAAATCATTTAACAATCGTGGGAGGTCAATTGGAAGAAAAACAAAAATAAAAATAATAGTAATAGTCGCGTCTCATTATTTAACCATCATTCGACGTGATGAATTTACAGAAATTTCCTCGTGTTATTTACAAAAAGACAGGTGAACGAGACGGGACGCCTAACAGTGCGGTAAATACGTAAATGGTGCAATTATGTACAACACTCGCTTTCTCTCTCTCGGGAGTCAACGAAACGGACAAAACAAAAATGAAGAATTTCACACGCGTCCATCTTTGTGAGAGTCTTAAGTACGTGGAAGAGGAGGATCACTTGGGGGGCGACAGTACGTAAAGGGGGGTGCTTGCTCATTTTATGTGTAATACGGTACGTTTTATTTATCATTTCCATCATTTTTCTTTCTTTTTTTTTTTTTTCGTTATTGCGTGGAATAACGATTTATAATTCACTCACTTGGAAGACAGTTCCTGCCCTCTTTTCTCATTACCACTAATATTGCCAACTAATATCGAGCGTCACACTTTGTACGCGTGCGACACAAGCCGGTGAAACAAAAAAGCATAATAAAAATGGAAATTATTCATCGTTATTCCATGAGACACAAAGGCTTGGCTCATAATTAAGCGCTACAACTATAATTCGAGATGAAAAAAAAAAATAATAATTCAAAGCCATGCTGGTTGTTAGCGAAATAAATTATTTCCCCACGAGTGAAGATTAAATTGAAAAATCATTGTGAACCAGAGGAAGAAATATTTTTCAGGGCCCAACGAGACAAAGTGATTTTGCACCGTACACACAGGACACATGGTCAAATATTTTTAGCATCTCTGAATAAATATGGGGAACGACAAACGGGAAAATTAAAATTTTCTCTCTCAAATACGGTGCTTTATTAGTGGAAAGCTTGGGTGATGCTTTGTAACGTTGTTTTTATGCGACTGACAAAATACGGAAGAGAAAGAGAAAATAAGAGAGGGTGAGGGTTCAAATATCGATAGATACAGATAGAGAGAGAGAGAGAGAGAGTGTGTGTATCAGCGAGAAAGAGAGAAAAGCGGAATGATTTTATTTTCTAAATAAGATAATTAACGAGAAAAATGAATAGCTTTCTACGTTTGGGAGGTAAAGTGAATTTTTTATTTTTCTTAGATCAAGCTGCTCATCGAGATTTTCATTAATCATGAGAAAAAAATACACATTCGCACAAAAAAGCTGGTCTCTGATAATTTTGTTTATCAAAAACTTTCATGGCAGAAGAAAAAAAAATGATTCAAGTACCGAGAAAGAAATATCTCGTTTGGCAACACAGTGAAAATACCGGTGAGACATTTTTTTTTATCCCGCTCTACCGGAACACTTTATGGGGGGAAAAAGAAGTAAAAAGGACAGGCAAGATGCAAAACCGGCCAAGTTCGTTGAGAGAATTGGCTATGATGTCATTCGGGCGTTGCTCTCTTTTTCGGTTTAGTTGCACCGTTATTCAATATTTAATAGAGATCTTTCTCTTAGTTTCTTAATTATCGGTTATGATCCTCGCAATAATCGTCGAAATATAACGCGTCCGAAAACGGACTCAGCAGACTCGCGCTCAATATAGGAATTTTTGTATTGACAATACCGAGAGCCAAGCGGTTTTCGTTTTGTTTTTTTTGTTTTTTGCAATTGGTTGAATTTTGGTAATCAACAAATTGGCGATAATTCGAAAATGTAGGCTCGGCCCTCGGAATTTGTAATCGGGTACGATGGGGGGTTTGTATATTGTACCTCGTAGTCCCTTTTCCGTACTTCACGCTCCAAATCCCACTTCTGACCCTCACAAACGTAGACGCGGTCATAATACTCTTGGCAAATCTCCTTCAAGTCCTCTACAAGAAACACGTTGGGGGATCAGCGATATATCGTCAATACGAGAGACTGGTATATCCTCGTTTCCGTGAATTATTTAGCACGGTAACGAGAACACGATATTAGCTCATCATATCGCAGAAGCGCAAACTTGTCAACGCATTTTGTTTTATTCATTTTTATTTTTATTAATTGCCGAGAGAAAGCACGTTTTCCATCACGTTCACGTCAGTTTCGGGCCAAGCATATGCGCGGCTCTGATTCGCAAGAACTAATAAAAAAATAAAAAATAAAAAAAATTTGAAAAAACGTGCGAGAGAGAGAGAGAGGCAAATAATATTCAAAATTTTCGATGAAACGAAAAAAAAAAAACCGACTCGCTGTAATTTTTTTGTACTTGTGACTCTGTGTGGGTGTGTGGGTGTGTCAGTGTGTCAACATTTTTTTTTATGAGGACTGCGTGAAAAGCGTCAACGCACGGAACGATGGAAATACAAAAAAAAGTAGATTTTCGCTTGTAAAAAGTTGGCAATTTTTATTTAATTTTCAATATTATCGCAATGACTGAATTTTTGTCACTTTCGTTTGGTTGTTTGTTAATTGGCAGTTCCATCGTGTTTGTGGACCTCCGTGAGTTTTACACATTTTGTCAGTGCCCGAACTCTTGAACTCGTAATAATCGGTTACATATTTCTCAATAATTGGTCAACAAGAAGAAAAAAAAACGTCTTGGACCATAATCACCATTAGTTACCTCAAAGTCTTTCAATCTATTTTTCCTCTCGATATCAAACTTTTCACCCTCGAGTGCGTATAATCTGTTCCAGTATGCCTTGCAAATGGTCTGGAGCTCGGCTAAAAATACAAGATATCACGAAATGGGGAGTCACGACCGTCCTGCTCTCTCAACAACAAAAATCTGCTGCTCGTTGGCGAAATATTCCCTCCAAGATGTACATAACTGTCTCTGTGTCTTGGAACGTAGGTATTGAGTGCGATGACTTGACATCTCTAAAAATGCCCTAGGGAATGACGATGAGGATGCCATGTCAGGTGGAAATTACGAAAAGCTGGGAACCAATGCTGGATGCTGGAGGGAAGGCATTGCCAAACAAACTTGAATTCAAGTACTAACGTTACTTTCGATGCAAATATATGGATTTAAACAGCGTCTACTTCGAATCTTTGTATCTAAGTAATTACATACACATTCTCCAGTTAACATGATTTTTTTACTTTTTTTTTTTTTTTTCTTCCGACAACGCGTTTATGTAAGCGATTATTTTCTCTCGCATTGCTTGGATTAAATTGTCACTATTTAACTGAGGCGCCAGCTGCTGTTTGTGAAATTGTAATTGCGGAATACAGCCTACTTTTATTTAAACACGAACCTACGAGATACCGCTACGAGTCAAATGCTAAAAAATCAATAAATAAATAAAAATCATCCGGCATTTCAATAAGTCGAAAATTATTTATATTCGTTTTTTTAATAAAATCTAACGCGTCTAGGCAATTCGGTTTCTAGACCTCAAAGTCCTTTCTGCAGGCTTCGTATTCAAGATCGTACTTCTCCTCCTCGAGCTTGTTGATCCTCTTATGATACTGGCTCAGTACTGACTTCAAGTTCGCTGTCAAATTCGAGGAACAAAAAGTTTCAATTTCTCATTCAATTTTTTTTTTTTTTTTTTTTTCGACTAAATCCTAAACTCTCGTTCCTATACGACAACAGTTGAATGAATTTTTATGGACTATGCCGATTATTTTACGAATCAATAATAGGATGTCTGAAATTCGAGAGATCGATTCGTCATTTATCGACAGTGTTGTCGTTGTTGTTGTTGTTGTTGAGTATTTGGGTAAAGTTGCGCATGGGATTGGTTTTGGGCAATGATGCAACTCTGGACGTGTCACGCAGAGGCGACAGTGTGTGTGTGCGTGTGTGTGTGTGTATACATACATAATACAGAGGCGATTGGTACGAAACAATGAGATTTAACGAAAAAAATAGCGATTAAAAAAAGAAAGTACAGCCACGAGAGACACAAATTCAGCGACGGCACGTGTTTTTTGCAGCTTTAAGTAAAAATAATGTGAAGAAAAAAGAAGGAAAAAAAAAAAAGTGTTATCGTGAGAGAATCGATTTATAAGAAAAATATTAAGATAGACAAAATATTGTGCAGAAAAATGAAATAATGAATGTAGACGAGAGAACTAATGAAACAAATAGAAATAAATAAAATAAAAGTAGACAAAGAGAAAGATAGTCGAGAGAGATGCGAAGCTCATAAATATTATCCAAGTTACGATTATCACTCGTGCTTGACACCGCTCGGTGTTGCCACGAATTTGAAAACTTTGAAAGAAATCTTTTGTTTTTAGTGCTTGCTTGGTTGCTTGCTTGCTTGCTTGCTTTCCCATATTCACTCCTTTAACAGGAGAGAAATTACTACCTCGTAGTCCTTTTTCTTTACGATATACTCGACATCGAATTTCTTGTCCTCCAACGCACAGATCCTATTGTAGTAGTCACGTACGAGTTTCTTAAGGCCCTCTGCGTGTCAATCGAAACCAATTGTTAAAATCTCGTGAAAATTAGACGATTTTCTTTCCAGGCTTTTTCAGTTACTTTACAATATTTTACGTTTTTCTCGCTACACTGGGAATACAACTATGCGG
This sequence comes from Clistopyga incitator, assembly GCA_947507545.1. NCBI lineage: Eukaryota > Metazoa > Arthropoda > Insecta > Hymenoptera > Ichneumonidae > Clistopyga > Clistopyga incitator. The sequence continues at coordinate 177,292 of OX382181.1, read as the reverse complement.
TGTTGTCTTGTGTTGTATTATGTATACGTTCGGTCTCGAGTATTTTCACGCCAACTCGTGTTGAACAAATTGTACTCGACAAGTCCAACTCTTTCGTTTTACGAACAATTCTTTTTTTCTTTTCTTTTCTTTCTTCAAAACAAGACACTAAAATTCTGAGGGCTAGATTAATATAATATCGTTGAAAAGATGATCTGTAAGAAAACTTAATAATTATCGATGGGAGTGCATTTTTTTGAATCAACTATCTTTCAAATCATTATCGGCTCAAAAACAAAAAGTGAAAGACAGAGAGAGAGAAATTGTACCTTCGCTAACGTTGTCAACGTCCTTACACGTGCCGCAACGTTCCTCGATGATGCGCCTTCTCTCGGCCGCTTTTCTCTCCTGCTCCTTCTTCAGTTCCTCAGCGGCTTTTTTACGCAACAGTAACTGCAAGAGACAAAAAATAAATCCCAAGTTCAAAATTCATTAATCATTTCTTTATACCGAGTACTATTTCAAAAATTATTTCAATGAAACATATATTTATTTAAGGTGAATTCAAAGCGTAGCGTAGTTGAAAACAAAAAAAATTAAGTGCCATGAAAAACGTACTCTGAGCTTCTTCTTCCTGTCGGGGGTCATGAAACCCTTCTTGGCCTTTTTGGCCTTGGAGGCCTCTTCGAGACGGGCGCGGACCTCCGCCCTCTTCCGGTCCGTCTCCGCTTGCTTCCTCTTCTTTTCCTGAATATCGCCAGTGTAAAAATGTCTTAAAATTATGTTTTAATTTACAAGTTCCCTTTTCGCCGTTTCGTGAATCAGCGCTAACTCACTTGTCACCATTAACATCGATTTTCAAATAATTATGTCCAAATGTTGAGTTCTTTTTTCAAAATTAAAATGCCAAGAAAATGGAATTTCATTTACGAAATCGTTAATGCGCAAATCTCATTTCCATTTAAAAGAGATATTTTGAAAAATGATTTTTTCCACGATATGACAAATGTGACAATTCAACTCTATCGGCAAACGAAATTTAATTTTTAATATGTTTGCAATTGTATTTGTAATGTGTGTCAAAAGGTCGAGAATTTCTGACCACGTCGGTCCGTGCGACGGTGGATTCTTATTACGAATCCATCCGTACGACGATTATTACGTACATCCTCGATGCGCTTCCTCTGTAAAAAAAACAAAACACAGAACCGTTAATTTTATAATCCATCATCCAATAATTGCATTAATAAAAAGCTTTTTTTTTGTATTTATGCGATTATTATGTTTAAATTGATATATAATATAGAAAATGACTGAGAGCATGCACGAAGCAACACGTGACACAACAAACATGTACGTAACACTTTCTACTTTACCCAGGTAAGGACACTCGTGTGCTGTATTCGTGTGGGATGTAGTTAAAAAAAAATTTTCTAATATTCCGATGGATCGAATGGAGAGTGTCTGTTCAGTGACGTTGAGACTGTGTGTGTAAGTACACTTGGAACAATTTAATTGATTCGAAATAACATATGGAAATTGAATAGTCGTGGAGGTGAAATAAAATGTGTGTAATGGCGGGGTGCATAGAGAAGAAAGAAGAAGAGTGGGTATAAAAAGCAAACTGGGCTCGAGGTTCTTTATAGAGACGGATGCAGTTGGGCGTCTAGTAGGTAGCCAAGGGGTTCTAAAGATACAAAACCCCACGCTTTGATCGGGCAATTCTAAATTCGTACTACTGGGAGGGAGTAGCACCGAAAGGGAAGTTACGCCGCTACGGGAATCCCGAGACATCTCATTCTCGACAAATCTCTCGTGCATACGAGAGTACTTGGTCTTTGATGCACCTTCGAGATTCGTCTCGAACCCTCGAATTTAAACTCGCGAATCTTTCATCGAGATGAGAGCGCATAATCGCCCACAAGACTCCTCTACTCTCAACAGGGTACAACAATTCCAAAACAATTATAAAACCAATCACTATGCATACCTTTGGAAATGCCTCGATAACTGCCTCATTGACATCCGAAAATACCAGATTCACGAACATTTCGACAAATTATTATTTATCATTATCCATTCGGGTGGTGATGATGATGACATGAAAAAAAAAAAAAAACGAAAATATCTATTAATGGGTTTGTCGAGTAAACTCGTGTTGACTATTAAATTTATGGATTTCCTCCTTCCTGTAATTCAACTTTCGCCCGTTTTTTTTGCACGTTTGTTTACTTTTTTTTTGTAAATCCATTTTCACGATACCTACCTCACCTCATCGTCAGCCATGATGACTCCTTCGGGCTACGCCTGCCGGCCTTGAAAAAAAAATTAATTATGTAATTCTTGCGAAATGTCAATGAGCTTTGGCTCGTAAGAAACACGTGGGAATACCCCACGGGTTTTTTTGCGTTAGCCGGGGTGAGTGATATCACAAATTCAAGTTTTTTTTGTGATTCTTATCAACGACTTTAGCGAATTTTCAAACGGGAGAATTTGTCATGAATTTAAAAAATTGGTTGCTTCTCCGATTGATTGGGAAAAAAGTGTTTTTCCCTCGTATAACATGCATATTGGGAGTACATTGCCATCGAAAGGCAAGCTTCGAAGAAGGTATTCGGGATAGGGTATATCGGAGTATCCGGTACGTGCTGGGCGAAAATAGACTTAGCGGCTCTCGTCCCCCACTCTTTACAAATGTGGCCTGTGAGGAACCACGCTCCAAATTTGGTCGCAACGATACCGCACCCCCTCCCCCCATTGACGCCCCTTTTAATGGCAAATTATCGGGATCGATGTCACCCGAAAAGACGGAAAAAAATTATAAATACGTAACACACAACGAGACAATAGATCAAAATGACAAATGAGATTTATTCGTTGATCGTACTAATTTTTGTTGACGCAACAATTATGCAAGAAGACGCGCGGACGTCTTGGACGCTTAGCTACGGGAAGATGCAGACTGAAATATTATTTATAGTCAACCATACTACATATTTATTAATAGCTATTGACGAAGGAGAAAACGTCAAAGGTTCCCCCGAATCAACGTAGAAAATACTTCTGCCGTGTGATAAACACCTCACCCGTAATATATAAATTGCGGCAGGCTGCAGATTTTTTATAAATAAAGAATAAAGAGAAAGAGAGAGGTGTTAATATTGGTTTTTCATGAAACACGTTAAAACTTTATCAAACGAGAAATCCAACTAATGTAAAACACGAAACCAATAGTTTTCCATTAAAATGAGTCCCAGGTGTCACAAGGTAACTGGTAATTGATAGAGATTTACTCGAGACTCGCGGATGTCCCACTTTTTATTTTCTCTTCTCTCAATGAGATTCATTATGCATATTATATAGGATATCCGAATCGAACGCTCACTCAATTCGAACGATTGAAAATTTTTCCGAAATATTCACACGCACCCACACACATACACACACACGCGACTTATCACTGATCAACTTTTTTTTGTTCCGCTTTTGTAATTTTAATCACTCGAGGGGTTTGATCGGTTCGAACGAGGATTCGATTGGGATTTGAATTCGCGCAGATTAAGAAATTCATGATAATTCTTACCTGCTGCGAAAATTGAAAAACGAGAAGAGAACGTAAAGAGAAGAACAAGTGGCTGTGTGGTGTGACTAGTCAACCGGAGCTTCGGCAGCTGACTGTGCCCACGATACGAATATTCTTCTTTCTCGAACCTAAAACCCGGAGATGTTGCCGGGGATTTTCGTTGGGAGCTCGTGCTGCAGCAACACAAGCAGTAGCAGCGGAAGAAGAGGAAGAACCAACATAAACCGCTACCACCACTACCACGAGAGCCAACAGGAGCCTCGTGATATTTCTCCGAGTGAGACCGATTGGCCGATACGGTTTAAGGCGAGCAACTATATGCTCCCAGCCTCTCGATGTACCGAAATAAACTTTAAACTGAAAACGGAGCCGACCTCCTCCTCCTCCTCCTCCTCGTCGTCGTCGTCGTCGTCGTCGTCGTCGTCGTTCCTCTTTTCTTCGACTCCGTCACTTCTATCTCGTCTGTCTTTCCGAAAAGAAAATATTGCAGCCGGGAAATCCAGACGCGCCAGCCACCACCTTTCCCGACGTCATTCCCAAATCCCGACGCAACGATCAAACTTATTTATATTATTTAGACCAGATTCTATCTTCCAGATGCGTTTCATTCAACACCGGACACGCCACGAGTCTTTTTTTTTTTTTTTTTACGTCAATAAATACTTTTTCATTCGGTTTTTACTGTACGTAAATTTTATTGAAATTGTTGTCGTATTTTACGTGATGGTCGGATTGTCGCTTGTTCGTTCTACAACGGAAGGAACACGTGGCAATTATTCGAGACTACTATTCTCGTTTCACCATGGCCGAGAAATGTTCTTGTATCTTGTATGAATTTTTCAATGATATATGTACAGTGATAGGAAAACATTAAGTACGTAAGATAACAAAAAAAAGACTAGACGAAACTCTTTTGCTTATGTGGCTCTACGATCGTAACTCGGGAGTGAATTTGTCGAGTTCCTTTCTAATGGCGGCTATGAGAGGTACCGCGGGATCTTCCGGTGGCAGCTGAGGATCCGCGAGTACCCGCGTCATGTCGACTTCCGGCAAGTTGGGCCGATGAAAAGGGCCGGCGCTCAGGGGCCTCGAGCCCCATGCTCCTCGAGGATGTGGCGCATTTCCGGTCTCCGGTATCTCTTCCTCCAGACCTCCCCGAGGCAATGACGTTCGGGGTCTCGTCTTTTGTTGCGTTATTGGCGTTGCTACCGGACTAAAAAACAAACAAACAAATTTTTTTTGCTTCCTCACAGACACGAAATTTCGTCTTTGTTTTGCCGAATTCACTAAACATCATTACTTGGGTTAATTGTATTACAGACCTTACGTGAGCGGACTTCCCTCTCGACTCGGAGAATATCGTGCCGACTGAACGGTCTGGCGATTTCGGTGCTGCTGAGTTCGGTCGTGACGAAAAAGACACCGGATCCCTGGATCTGGCGTCCCTGGTTCCGAACAGACTGAAGGAATCCTCGAGAAGCTCGTGAAGCCTTCGTCTTGCTCGACCTACCGGACCCGAGACGTTCGGACGTTCCCCTCCGTCCGTTTCTGACGTTGCACTTTCTGCTGGCACAATTAATATCTTTTCGAGAAAACGATGTTTCCAATATTATTCGTATCCATAATAAAACGCGACCCAGCACTGAGTCAAAAAATCATCATATTTTCCGGAGGTACAAATATTTCGTTCACTATGTAAGATGTGTGTGTGTTTTTTTAACTCTCAGTTGAACTGGGTCGAGCTTCATTACTTCTTCCGATAATTTCATCGTCATTCGCTATTCAAAAGGAATTTTAAAAAAAAACATGGTATATCGCAAAACGAAATTTTAAATAATATCTGACCTTCCACGGCTCTCTGTCGCCTAAGATCCCATACGATGGGCCCCACGACTCCAGGATCTTTCAACGCGCTTGTACTCCTGCTGAAAACTTGGTCGCGGTAAGCTCCAGGATCATAGGAACCGTTTTCACGCCTCGTCATCTCGGGTGTCTCAAACTCGAGATCCAAGTGCCTGACGACAACTGGTTCGAGTATCTTCGACAAAGGCTCTACGCTTCTCATGTTGGGAAATAATTTGCACGAAGGCATAGAAAGATACGAGTGAGGCGAGGCAGTCTCTTCCAATTTGCGAATACGAGCTTCTTCCATGGATTCGATATTTTTCTCCTGATCTATAACGGTATCCATAGAGTCCGGGCTCCTTGGTTGCTCCACTGCGGTGCCTCTCACCACTCTTCTTCTTCCGGTTCGTCTATAATATGGATCAACCTTATCTTATACAATATATATTTTTCTACATACGAGGACATAAATCCTTGAACGATCAATTTTTTAGGTATTGGAACCTTGTCAAAACAAAACAAACATCATATGGAAATTACAACCCATTTTTGGGGGATGTTAGTTACATTTTGATTCTACAAATGAATTAAATTGTGAAGAAAAAATGGTTTCAATGAGTACCTGGTTTTCTTGACAGGTTCGGGATATTCTTCGATGTCCCACGATTTGGCGCTCTGTTGCCTCTTCACTTCCTCCTCATTATCACTTGACAATTCTTGTATATCGTCGTCCAAACTTTCCGGTGTAAGCGGAGTTATCGGCGATCGCGAGTGACTTCCAGGCGTCTGTCGCTGACTGGTACCGTCGGTTTGTGTCTGCGAATGCAAAAGGCAAAGAAAACAAGTTTAAGGCGCCTTGTGTGCCATGCCATTATGTAATAAATCGGCCCGGGTATTGGTAGAGCTGTGACTGTTTCCGGGAAGGGCTAACAAACTTTGTTTGTTGTATAATCGATACTGTCCTGACATCAGCAATTTGCGTGAGCATTTCATTCAATCGCTACTCTTTTGACTTTTGACTTCTCGCGATAATGACAATTTGTTAGTCGAATCAAATCAAGAATGTATCTGAATTGCATATAATTGCATTTATCGAAGGAAATAACAGTTTCCTCTGTTGAAATAAAGTTTTAGTAGAAACTCTTCGGAATGTCAGGACAAATCGAACGTTCCCCTCTTCGCTATGTAGGTACAGGGAACTTGTATACCCTGAGGCATCAAAGCCTCATCGTGTCACGCAGACTTTGGAGCACGCGAGAAGTTATCGGGTTCGTTGATTCGTACAAAATTATTTATTGCGCCGCGATACGATGCAAGGATGAAAGAACTGTGCAGGCACAACTCGGCACGGTTAATCACCCCAGGCCATTGAAAATTAGCAACAAGAGACGCGGTGAAATGTCTCCGAGTGAAATGACAAGTTACAAGCACGCGACGGTTGACAAACTTCGAGTTTCTATGCATAAACTATGGTGAATTAAATTGAACGTATAATCATGGCGTAATATTGATGTACTTTAACGGTTGAATTATGAGAATGAACATACTCGAGCTTCGGTCTCCGATGTGTATCCCGTATTGTCGAATCCCGGAGTGGTCGGTGTGTAGCCCCTATCCTTCTTGAGAATACTTTCCGTTGGTGGTGCGGATACCGCACTGTGGGCCCTTTTTCTTTTGGCAGCAGCTACGAGAACGGTCAGTATCAAAGTCAGTAGTATAATACCGGCTCCCGCAGCTCCGATGAAGAGCCAAGCATCTCGCCTTCGGGAAAGTGCCAGAGGACGTGTCTCCTTTAAGTAGGCTAAAAGGAACATTAGAGAAATTATTATTCTATGTATGTATCGCGTGACAGTACTGTAAAAAAAAAATTAAGTAACGAAAAAAAAAGTCTTACGCTCGCCTTGGATGATGACCGGTACGCCGAGCTCCAAAGCTACTTCCTGAGGCGATAATAGTGCCATGTCTTGCGCGGCAGTTTCCGCTGGCACGGGTTTCCCACCGAGATGAACCGAGTATATCAAACGGGTGCCTCCGCTTTCCGTTACGCTTGTATTTTGCATTCTCACTTGTACCAATCCAATATCGAGAGACCGAAGCTTGGATTTGCTCGAGTCGAATGATTCCGACTGATTTCCCAAGAGTCCACTAGATTTTCCAGAGCTCTCGGCGGAAAGCTCTTCCTTCGTATCTCTCGAGTCTTTCGATTGCTCATTTTTATTCACATCCAGAGACGACTCCTTAGCCGTACTTGACGGCGATGATGGTAATAATTTGTTTGTGTAATTTCCTGGAAAATATCGGCGACCTCTTGGTCCAATCAAACTCGAAATCGAGAGTGATGATTGCAATGACGTTTGTTGCTTCCGATTACTCTCATATTCCGAAATCATTGTGTCGTCGTTCGGCGATTCCGATCGTTGGACTTGTTTCCTATTGAACACCGACGTGCTGTCTATATAGTCTTGGGTCTGTGGCACCACGGGTGTACTTTCAAAAAAATTTGATCTTTCGGAATGACTTTTAGTTATTTTCACTAGCCTCATACGTTTTGGCTCGATTTTAAAAATTGTATCGTTCGACACAGGATCCGAAGTTGTAGATATATCGTGTTCAATGCGAATGGTATCATTTTTATCCACCGCACGGCTCTGAGGATAATGGAATAAAATTTATAATAAATCGTCTGAATCGATAAACATGCATAATAAGGAGAATCAAAAATGACGGTCAAGTACTTGATTGGAAATTCGTTGTTCGGTCGGTCGATGATTTTCCGTGGATACTCGACGCTTCGTTGCGGCTCTTCTCAACCGTGGATCCGTCGCGAGAAGTCCCAAGTGACGTTGTTGCTGCCTGGAGAAGGCCGCCCGATACAGACGAGCCAGACGCAATTCCACTTTCGGCGGAACGCTTTCGCCCGACCGAAGTACCGTCAGCAGCCAGTATCTAAATAATTCAATTGATATTAAAATAATTGTTGGTAATCAGTCTTGTTGGTTAAATATTATTCTCTACCTTGGACCAGGATCTTCACCGACGAGAACGCCAATATCTTGATCAGCTTCGACGAATGTCGGTGTGGGATCTATGCACGAGGTGCAACCAGGATCGTGGGGACTGAGTCGAGGATCATGATGAGAGGGTTCGCCCCCGCCGCCACCTCCTCCTCCTCCTTCTCCTCCAGCTGGATCGTCGGGAACATATATGGTGGCTGTATGATGAACAGTTCTTGTCTCGTAGAAAGTTAATGTTTGATCCGGATCGAGCCATGGTGGTGCGTCCTCTGCACCCGTCCAGAAAAAATCTTGGAGATGCACTTGTCTACCTGGCAAATGCTCGATCAGGACGATTTCGTCCTCTTGAACAAGTCAAACAACATTTTCATTGGGGTATCGAGGAGGCTCTGTGTAGTTGGACTAAATCAACATACAAGAGATACAAGAGATACTCGGGAGAAATAACGAACGATCATTCGATCTCGAAGAAATTGATGTTATCACGCGATCACGTGTCTCGGGATCGTCAAATTTACATCGGAAGTTTGCGCACACACAGCCAAATGTAACCATCGTTCAAGAGTAATGACCCCTCTGTACGCTCATTATCTACCAGTGGAAAGTAAAAGCGGAAGAGGCATTTAGTACAACTGAAATAATCAGAGATCGGTGGGGAGTGATCGCGAGCCTCTCCATTCCATGAAATTTATCGTCGATGACAAGCACGGTGACTATCTCTGAATAATGTTATTTCACCGTAACAGAGTCTCGTTTCAACTGTGCATGCACGCAACAATCAACTTGAAGCGCGTCGTTTGCTCCGCGTCCGCGTACACCACGTGGGCATCTCTACCCTACAGGCTTCACTCGAGGGTTCATTGAACTTACCATTACAATGCAAACATCGTCCAAAAATTAACCGTATTTCTCCCTAGGGGAGAAATAATTAAACGGAAACGCGCGTACCTCTTAAATATTAACGATTTTGCGACCGCAAAATAAAATTACCACTACCGCGCACAATGAATATACATTATTTCATTGTCTTTACTGTTATTTTAGTTTTTTCATTTTTTCATTACTTTCGTCATCTGCTATTTCGCATCAGTGTCAGAACGACCTGGTTCCACGGTTCGTTTGCGTTTCCGGTCCGGAAGCTTCCTGGCTCTCGGGCCAGCTTGTTGTATATGCATGCGTTGTCATTATTTCGGCCAACCTATAGAATCTGAGCAATCGGGATACGCGAGTGACTCGACGCGAGTCACTCTGATGCGCGCATCACGCACTTATAGCCAAACGTTATTGGACGTTAAATACAATCGAGTATTGGAAAAACTTGGCCAAGTGTCTTGGAATATAAGATGGTCCAATTACCGTAGCATTCAATAATTTTACATCCTATCAAATTATCTATACCAATTTATCATATGGTTATAGATTTTTTTTACACTGAACAACACAAGTCAGTTACATATATGTATAGAGAAGTATACGGCGAGTGTCGACACTCTCACACACCGTAGGTATTTTTAGCGGTGGTGATTCCGGTGTTAAATCGATAGAAAACCGAGTTTCTATGGTGAATTAATGAAATCCACCGCTACGCTCATTTTCCACCCTCGTATAATATTTCATATCATTCGTGTCTTGTATCTTTTTACTTGTATCAAATTTCAATCCAATAAGACTATCGATAAAATATTACAATATTACATACATGTTTTTATTCCATAAAATATCCAACATCACTAAGTAGAAAAACATTGAATCTTTTTTTACGTTTTTTTTTTACGACTAAAAAAAATCCGCATATCAATTTATTCGGTTTATCGGTAATAAAAAAGTCTGATTAAAAAGATAATGCGTCGTTTACGCGAATGTGGTACGCAACCGCAAGAAAGCCCGCCAACACACGAGAAAATTGGATTAAGATATCAAAAAGGTATTCGAAAGCGAGGGGTTCACTAAAAAACGTAAACCCTTGAGAAACTTTGTATTCCATTGTAGGATACCACACAAGTCAAGGAACGTCGTTAAAACGATACAACATTTTTGTCGATTCGAATAAAAAAAAGAGTACAAAGAAAATGACTGTACTACCAGTCACCGACTTAACGGATTTACGTAGCAACGTGCGACCGCCTGTTAAAGGAGGTAATAATATCGATTGCACTCGGAACACCTGCACGCGTTACTTCTCCTACTCAACGATTATCTGGACTAGGCTAGCACGAATATCTACTTTTACCCCTTTTCTCGTAACAATCTTCCGAGATTTGCTCAAGGTCCTCAAGGTTTCACTGACACCAGTCTTGTTGTTATATTTTCATTTTCTTTTTTTTTTCTATAAAGCAACGAATGTCACATAAAGGTCGTCCATGGAATATTGATTCTAGATCATAGAATCCACTTTGAAGAATCGAGTTTACGAAGCCTGTTATCCTCGTGACACACCTGCCGGCATCATTAATATTATATAGCCACGGAATCGACCTACACCTATAGCTGACCGCAACTTTTTCTATTTTTCCTTATTTCTTAATGTTGATTTTGAAGATACGTATTTTTGTCGTTGCTTCCGAAGCGTTGAGGAAAATGAAAAAACTCACCGGCCCCGGGTGGAAGGGCTGCTTGAGCCCCAAATGAATCTCGGAGAGGTAGCAGTACGTCGATGACTATTATACCGAGACAGACAGGCACCGCGATGTCAACGACACTGCAAAGCATCGCGGTACGCGCGCACTTCCCTACTAAGGGAACAACCACCACGAGTGTGTCACGGGGCTCCCCTTCCACCCTCGGTACCAGATAACGGAGTGATAACGTGGTGGGGGCTTGATATACGCTCCCATGCACATGCGCCTACTCGTCCATCTACCCAGTGAATGAATTATGTATACCGTGTACTACATAAATTGCATGCCATGGACACGCGTCGATAAACATACACGTCGTTTTGTCGCAAATTCTAACCGCTTGTAGATAAGAGTACGTTGCACATTGCTCTCTCGGTCTTATCGACATTTCGCAAAAACGGAGGATTATGGAAATCACAGATGATGAATCGTCATCGGCTTGGGAATTATTTTTTTGACTTTTACCGGACTATATTACCGCGAACCTCTGTGGTGTCATTTCCGGTCATACCAGTCACGCATTTCGTACAGAGGGCGCTTTAATCTGACCGAAAGCTTTGTTTCTGTCAGAAGTATTCACCGCGATCAGGTTAACTTTGAGTCGTCTCGTACAATTAGTCCAATTCTACGAGTACATCATTGATTTTTTAAATTAGTATAACCATGGCGTAAGTCAATTGTCATTTTCCCATTCTCTCTCATTTATTTCGATGCCGAATTGTGTCACTCTTCGTTATTACACACGTTTAACCTCTCTGGCAACACAATCAAGAGCATATGTTTCGTTTTAACAAACTCTCAATGTTCTTTTCATCAGATCCGTTCAATTTACTTTCAGATCTAAAGTCACGTTCAAAATTACACTGACATCCGATCCAAAGCTACCGTTCAAAGTGTAAGTGAAACTATTACATCGGCGATCGATCCATTCTTTCTCTTTGTCGTCGCTTTATATTAAATACATAAATAATAAATATTATATGTAACGCGCATGATATACAATACAGTAGCCAGAATGACCAAAAATAATTGGAATCCGATAAATCCAGATTCTTCACATACACTGGATCGTAATTGAAATATAATTCAATGTGACCCCCGAATCTTCTGGCTGCAATTAGAGTCTGAACGCCGGTATTTGTTTCCTTTAAACAGATGAGTCGGAGCCAGGCGCCAGAAGATAACGGGGGTCACCGAATCAGCTGCGATACCATGAGAAGAACGTTGCTATGGATGAAACCAACTTCGATCGGATACTCGACATGTTTGACAAATATATATCATTGATGGAAAATCCAAAAATTGGCGAGCAAGCCGACTCTGAAAATATAGAAAAACTGTTTGATTGCTGTCGCTTTGTCGAAGCCGCTGTGGCGAAAGCTCGGCAAGAGAACAAAGCCGAGTGCCTGGAGAGTCATCTGAAATATCGGTGGTCGCGGGAGACAAGAACGCTCGATCGCACGATCCGTGAATTCGAAAAAGCATGCGACAAGATGCTCGAAGTCTTCCTGAAAGATACCGCGGTATCCACAAGCGCGATTGACAAATTACTCCAGCTGTACACTAGGTATTTTGACCGTGAACGACTGAATAATCTGCTGGGCACTTTGCTCACAGATTCCATGTGTACAAAGTTCATCGTGGAATCTTTGGTCGAACTAGGTGTTCCTAAATCCCAACTGGAAGACGAAGCTCTCCTGGACACGTGGGAATACCAGACAGCTCGTGGAAACCATCGACAGGTTTCTCGGTGTATAACGGAAATGATCAAAAATGATAGACTCTCGTCGATCGTACAATTCGTATCGAAAATTAGCAAAGACGGTCCTCTTTTAAAATTGATTATCGAGTGTCTGACGGTAGAGGCATTCAACAACACGCCATATTTTTACGCCACTTTTGCAAACGTCGATAAACAGTTATTATACCGATTACTGCGAGACAATAACTTTCAGACAGACTTTTTTAACGGTGTACTTTATTTTGCGCACAATATGGAACTTCGGGATGGCTCCTGGTTCTGCAATCATGAATTTACGTACGATCTTCTCATAAAGTTAATGAGAACGCTTTCAAGTGCTCCCGATGAAGTTTTCAACGCTAAGAAATATCTTTTCGAGCACTGTAAGAGCTGCCAATCAAATTGTAATAGCATCTTCAATGATATTTACAAAGATTCCCTGAGATAACGGTGACGCGTCAACCAAATAAGGGAACGCAATGAATTTGTAAAAAATGTAGTATTATGCGAAAATGTATATCAACAAAAACGGGCTAGTCATCGCGATTAAAGAAATATATAGAAATCAGCGCCTGATTATCCAGTTGTTTGACTTTTTCTGTAAGAAGCACATTGTATATTGTTTCATACAGACTCAGCGTACCCGAGAATACGCCCTTTACGGCAGTTCTCAAATTCGCGGCCGAAGAATTCAGAGTCACCCCAGCCACCTCGGCGATTATCACGGACGATGGCATTGGTATTAACCCTCAGCAAACTGCAGGTAAGCTTTATAGTCTCAATTAAATTCATTAAACGAAATTAAATTAAATTAAACTGAATTTTCGATTTTCCAGGTACCATATTCCTGAAGCACGGCTCGGAGCTCAGGCTGATCCCTAGGGATCGCGTCGGCGAATCTAGTTGACTATGATTTCCGTGAAAATTATGGATACTTTGAAATTATCGCTTCATTGCGCTATGAAATACATTTCTTTTTCTTTGTTTATCAATTTTAGTCACCCGACAGACTAAAGGTGCATTTCTATCACTGTATACTATAAGTATAATGAATTCAATGCTGCGGTTTGAGAATATGTAAAATTGTGTTGGCTGGAAATAAAAAAAAACATTCCAAAAAATGCAGAATAACATTTTTAAACAACAGAAAATTTTACTTTCGTATTCCGATAATATCCATTATTTATTATTTTTCTATTGACTTTACAAATAATCACAAGTATTACTTGCTAATCGTGAATTGCGAACGCTATTTGCCTGCATTTATCGTTGGTCTCTGGAAAAAAAAAATGTGTGCGTTTCATTGCAAACAGTTAAAAGGAACGGAGAAGGTTTGAGATTGAGTGCACGAAATTTTAATTGGTAGAAAGTTTTTATAGATGAAATACATGTAAGATATAAAGTCGATACAAAGAGACGTCACTACACGACAAAACTACTTGGCGAACAATCGTTCTTGACGCGAGACGCGTCTGTCGATTACAAAGTGATACCGGTCGATTACTACTATTATCTCTGAGAGACATTCAAGTTTCGCATCAGAAACGATCGTGCTCTACCACTGAGATTCTGTCACTGAAAAACCTGAATGGTGCGATTGTGTGTGTTATAAATTATAAAGACGGAAATGCAAAAAATTGCACCGATATAGCATTGTATACGTAACAACAATATATCTCGAGTGTACGGCTGAATAGGAAAATATCGTTGAAAACGTTACGCAAAAACTATTGTTTAAATAACACTGTGGGACGGTGGTCTTGAATCTCTTCGAAAAGAAATCATGGTCTACGTTTTTCGGCATTTTTATAAAATTATCATGCCCTGGACTTGCGTGATAAGTGCGATAGGAATCGAAATATTATAAATTCATTGAACGATACAAAAAGTCATCTACGCGCTTCGTTTTAATGGAATGTTTCGGAATTATTGAGTAGCTATGAACGTCGTATGACGTTGGAGTGACCGCTGGGCCCTTTATTTCGTCTTTGCAATTGTCACGATACGAAGTTTTTTTTTTTTCTTTTTGGCACCTCGTTGGTCTTTGTTTCATCGTTCATTCATTTTTGTCTTACTTTAATTTATTATTTTCCGGAGAGACGGTGTTACTGCGTGCCTGCGATCGTTCAAGGATCCAAACTTCCAGGCGGAGACGTAGCACCATAGTAAAATTACATTACTCCTTACATACATTTAGTAGGTCACGACATTCAAATGTAAACGCTTTCGTTCATTTTCATTCACGAAAAAATTGTGTTTTTTTTTTGTTGTTCTTTTTCATTCTAAAAAATATACCGTAGCAAAAATCGTTAAGTCTCCGTTAACCGACGCGGTACTTGGAAAAAATAATGTCTCGAGTTTCTAATGTAAAAAGGTGTAAAATTGGAATTGTCAGTTGTTGTTCGATATCGGAAATCGTAACGCCAGCGTGTCGTGATTCACGAATGCCGTCCATTTCTTTGATTTTTCCTTCGTGTTTTGACTCGTGGGCAAAATTGCAAAATTTTGAGCGAATCGCGAATATTAACGAGATATCTGCGGGCTAGGAAATCTCTCGGAGGAACTCATTGGATGTCCAAAAATGCGAGACTTTCTACCGAGACTCAAGAAATTTCTTAGACTCCCGGCTGGGTTCGATATGATTCTTCGTTTCAGGGTGGGGAGGATCGCTGACGAGGGCTTTACTTACATTAATGCATAATGTATACTCATACTACTTAACCGTTATTTCACGTATCGTATCTTAATCAGCGTGTGCGTGCGGCGCATTGGCGAAGAATTCGCGAATCTTCCCATTGCTTATGAAAGTATCACTTGCTAATATCACACGCGCATCCTCAATGCCAATAAGCATTTATCTCAGGCAAGGTATCCATCATTGTCTGTTTTCATTTTTTTTTTTTTTTTCTCATTGGAATGTTTTCGGCTATTTAACGGTACCTGCCTTCGAAAGAACGTCTCAACTGAAATTCGTTTTTTCGATATATACCTCGGAATCTCAAAGTGGCACGATCTTACAAGCGATCTCTCTCTCTCTCTCTCTTTCTCCCTTTTTCTCTTACGATTATAAAGTCTTTCAGCTTCGTCCGTTACAGTTTTGTTTTCTCTTTTTTTTCCTACCAGAGCTCGTTCCCGTGAATACATAATTTCAAATAGAGTAACGCGCTGCTGTCGTCTTCTCGCCTAATGACAATAAAACACATCGACCACGCGACGCTAGTTCACCAAAGTCGCTTAATTCTACAAATAAATCTCGTTTATCCGATCGACGACGAAGCCTATGACCGCTTATCCCTAATATAGCCCATATTTTTATAATTATAATAATACTAAGCCGTTAGCATTAGGATTACGTATGCTAAGAGAAAAGAATTAAACATCTTCTTCATATATATATTAATAAAAATGAAAAAAAAAAAAAAAAGAAAAACCATTCGAGACTAGAGCTATAATGTCGCGTCAATCCTTGAGAAGCACAGACAAGTCGTGAGAAATCTCGTATCACGAGTATAATTCCGTTACACGACGAGGTCGGCCCCGAATTAACGCAAATCGAAAGCTACATTGTTAATATGTATTTATAATTGAACTAATTGCGGCGTAAATAAAGAAAATTGCATTAAATACGTCCTGAAAAGGTATTCGCGTAATTTACAAATAAATTAATCTGTGGCACTCAAGGTAATGATGATTGGAACTGATTATTGCGGGGTGATTAATATTATAAAAAATAAACGGTGGAAACGCGGAGCGGGTTATCAAAAGAAAGAATGAAATATTGCGGCACGACGATGGTACCGGAGACCAAATATAAAGCGAGATCGGGAAAGTGTTTTGTTTTATGGCTTGGCCCTTCACGAGGTACCGTATGGCTGGAAATAAATGTCTCTGCGCAACTTACGCACAGTCATAAATCATCGATTCACGGAGCAGAGATCGCACGGCTCGTCGATGCCATTTCTCTTCTTCTTTTTCTTTTCGTGCAACTTTTATTCACTCGTCCTGAAATAAAATAACCAAGCGTTACAAGTAATATCGATCAATTACATTGTTACCACTTTTATACCACTCCATATAGAAAGCTACGTATGAAAATAACTACGAAATATGAGCGGATTACCCACCCATTCGTGCTCGTCCACGCCCTCCATCTGGTCCTGCTCCAGCGAACACTCTATTACGTCCCCCACATAGTTGCTCATATTCTTTTGGATCTACCACATACAGCACACACAAATACACTCGCACGACATTCATAAACGACATATATTGGTTATAATAATGATAACAACGTGATATAACGGTAGTTGCAGAACAAATTTCTTTTCTTTTTTTTTTCATTTCCATTCTCCATCGAAATTCTTCCGCCGACATTTTCGGGGGAAGCTTTCAAAAAAATCGTGCAAGTCTTGTTTTCTACGTGAGCTTTGTTTGGAATCGTGCACCAATTTGAATGTACAACGAGATTGAACAAACAAACAAAATAGTCTTTCTTTAACGATCTTGGTAGAATATTTCTATAAATTCGTGTTGATCACGACAAAGGCTGAGTAGGCTGTGCAAAATCATGCAGAAAATCATCACAAATTTCGTATCTATTACTTTTACAGAAGGATTCTCACCTCATCCTGTTTCGCCTTTACCAAACCCGACATCTCCGGATTCCAGCCCATTCTCCCAAATGACTGCGAAGATACGGAAAATTGTCCGCCTGATTGTTTAGCCGCTACCGGTGCTGTTACTACTCCCTGACCTTGATTTTCGGTTACTGAAACAAAGATAATTGTGAATTTGTTGTTGTTTTGCTCATCGAGGAAACTTTAAATTTAATGACGAAGCAATGTGCAATTTGCATTTTTGTCTTTTACATACATACTGCAATAAATACTTACGACAATCCATTCCGGGTGGCTTTAAGCTTATTCTTGGGGCCAGTTTATTCACGCCGTTGAACCATTCGGTAGACGAAAGCGTCGGATTCCATGTAACTCTTGTCGGCGGGAAGAGATCATCTTGGAAAAGCTCGCTCTGTTGAAATGTCGTAATTTGTCATTTAATAATTAAATTCACGATATCTTTGGCAAATACGAGATATTGGAAAAGGATATTCACCTTGATTCGTGGGACGGTGAAACTCAAGGGTTCTATCGTGTTGTTCGTTAGTCTGAGAGCAGAGGCAAACTCGACACTTGCAACGTCACATTTGTTTTTCGGCAGGAAAGAAAGTCCTTGATGCAAGCTAGCACAACGATGATGGCTCAAGGGACAGCAATACGGAGATTCCTCCGTGACTTCGAAGGCGTAGATTGTCGAGTCGCCCTGTGAACAAAATTCAAGTGTAGATTTTAAAAAGGCTATCGCTTTGATATATAGGATGATGAGGGAAAAAATCTTACACGTCCAGTGAGGAACAGAGTCGAGCTGTCCTCGTCGTAATATGGCATGAGAATTGCTGGTGAAACGTCAAGGCCAACATAATTCAGTGGGGAGTTGAGTTTATCGGCTTTAAATACCAATATCTGCCGTTCCGACACTCTGAAACACAGGGTATGGTATTTAATTTTTCACCATCACCTTGACCAAAAATGAGGGAAGACGAAGCTTACTTATCGAAACCCATGACAACAAGATATCGTCCGTCGAGTGCCCAAACGACCCTGGCTCCTCTTGTTCCGACGGGACCTTTCCCTTCATTCACGGGAGTTTCACCGCTCCTAGGTTTGTAAATTCTGAGCTTTCCGTCTTTGCAAGCGCTCGCTAAATACTGTCCGCACGGTGACCACGCCAAGCTGAATATCTGATCGGTATGACCGGTAAGAGTAATCTTTGCGACCGCTGAACTTCCAGATGTCAGTGGAGCGAGATCCCAAATTTTCACTGTTGTGTCGTACGAGGCTGATGCAAGAACGTCCGACGCCAGCGGATGAAACTTAATAAGATAGATCTTGTCGCTGTGCGCTTCAATCGTGAACTTTGGTTCGTTCGTTGGCTCTACCAAACCACCCTCCGGAATTTCCCAAAGTCGTATCATTCCGTCGTCGCAAGCTGACAAATAATCAGTATATAATATTTTGTCACTTCTCTTGTACTCGTTGTCGGATAATAAAGGAGAGATAATTTAAAATTTGTCGGAAAACTCACCGACTGCCAATCTCTGGTTATTGAAAGGATCCCACTGGAAATCCATTATGCTGGCACCGTGCACGAGAGCTGGCATCACGCCATCCGGTAGTCGTCCAGTCTTTTTCAGTTCCAATACCGCTATTTTACCGCCAGGGCCGCTCAGCGGTACTGCGACACGATCAGAGTTTG
The DNA here is from genome assembly GCA_947507545.1 of Clistopyga incitator. Taxonomy (NCBI): domain Eukaryota; kingdom Metazoa; phylum Arthropoda; class Insecta; order Hymenoptera; family Ichneumonidae; genus Clistopyga; species Clistopyga incitator. Next base: position 158,200 of record OX382181.1, on the reverse strand, counting down.
CTGGAATAAAAATACAACATTTAAGGATCGTTTGGATTGGACAAAATCAAAAATTAATGGTTTTTTTCTCTCTCTAGAAATCCATACCATGAAAACCGTCACATTCTCCGGATATCTGCCGACTGATGTTCCTTATGTTCTCGATATGCGTCGACTTATGACCCGGCGTACCTTTCAGATGCCTAAACTTCGATACACGCCCTGAAAATCAATGTTATTTTATCGATAAAATCCAACGGAGAAACATTTAAAAAAGTAACAACAAAGTAATTTGTACTTTTAAAGGCTTCGAATTTTGAAAAAAAAAAAACAGCCTCTGGTGTATTTAATTGTTAGAAAAAATACTCACCAAAGACCGTAGACGTTCTTTTGGGCGTCGGAGTTGTGATTGGTTCCGGTTTTTCGAGTCGCGGATCCATGCTCTGCTGGCGCAGCATCGGCACTATTTTCTTCACCTCATCCTCCTTGATAACTTCGCTCTTAGTTTTAAAAGAATCGCGTCTTCGAAGTGCAGTGGGAGAGCCCATAGCCTTTTCCGCAAGATTTCCATCGGTTACAGAAACCGAACGACTCTCGTAGAGTCTTCGCCTCTCAGCAATGGAATTCCTATTTGAATTTCCACGCTCGAAATTGCCGGGTTCCTCGTTCTCCGGCGATTCGTCCTTGACTTTTGTCTCAAAGACTTTGCGTCTCTCGGCGGTGCTCGGTGTCTTTGGCTTGTAACCCGAGTCACTGGAATTAGCGTCTTCCTCCATGGAACTTGAATCGCTCTTGCCATTCTCCGATTCCTTGATCCTCTCGTTCTCGAAAGTCGGCGATTTGTCGACGTCAGCGTTACCGTCCGCGAGAATTCCCGTGTCGGTCGGATAACCATTGTTCTCGTTATTGGGCGCTTGGGGAACGGAAAAAACCTTGTCGAAGGAAAACTCCTGGCTCCCTGATTTAGCCTGGAAGGGCTTAGGTCCGAGACGTGGCTGTGACAAAAGGAATTTAACATTCATTGCCGTGATTTACACGTGTCCTTAAGGAAAATTACATCGAAATTACACAAATTAAATAGTAACGAAAACAGATATTACACTCCACAATACTAAAGTAACTATGGATTGACAGAATCGGAAGATTCCAAGTTCTAATTCCCCTGTGCTACTTTCAAATGTCAATTCTTTTATTTTATCCTATAATTCGTTTTATCGATGGATGGTTCATGAAAATACGGTTAAAGAATCATTGAAAGCCGAAGCTTAGAATCCTGAAATCGCAGCTAAATCGTCGAGTGTTTAGAAAAATATAATTATCGTCGTCTTATTGCTTATAGAATCGCTGATATTAATTTAATCGATTTCTATTGTAGATTCCTGGATTCGAACCTTGTAGCCGCCGACGATGTTCGGGTTGACGGAAGTGACAACGGAGCCGGGGCTCGGCGAGGTGCGCGGCCGAGCGACGGGTTTCGGTTCGTCCTCGGAGATGCTGTTGGCTCGCGACGATCTGGGAAGAGGTTTTGGCGGCATCGTTTGTCCCCCTCCGTTTTGCAACTTCACCTTGTCGTCGTCGGTTTCCGCGCCTCGGGGTGATTCGTCCAATGGTTTTTCCGACTCGGCTTCAGTTTTCTTCTCTTTCTCTTGAGTCACAAGCTCCGAGGGCTTCACTGGCTGCACGAAACCTTTTGGCGTTGCGTGCAAACACTTGGCTGCCTTAGATTGTTCGACTTTAATCTCTTGTTGAGTCTCTTTGAGCGTCGCCAGATTTCCCTTGTGTATCTGGAGGGGTACGTTTAAGCTTCTTCATTACGACGTATTGTTTGCACAAGAAAAGCGTGAAAACACTACTCGCCAACACTACCAATGCTCCGTCGGTCGAAGAAATCAATTAAAGGGTGTAGGAATCAGGTCTCAAAATCAGTAATATTCAGAGTGACAGAAGACCAAACAAATTTATATCGTAGGTGGCCCACCGCATACGTCTTGTAGGAAAAAATTCTTTATTCAACGAAGCTCACGAGTTCAATGTTATGATACCAGCAGCATATATATTCCCGTCAATAAACACCACTGATTTTCGCCTGACATCTTTCCCATAAGCACAATTCTTGCAAAAATAATAACGCAGTATTATAGAACTCTTATAACGTGCTCGCTTGCTGTCTCTTCTCTACGTAAACTTACAAATTACTTACACAACGAACAAAATAAAGCTACGGATCATGGATCGCCAATTAAAATATCAAACGTGCCAATAAAATCACCAGTATGCCCAACGTATAATTTATCACATAGAATATACGTCCGACATCTGAAATGTTAAAATAACATAAAATGCCAAATGACTATACACATTCACAAATACTTAATAAAACGAAGTAAAACAAACAAACAAAATAATAAACGCAGGCGCAAAAAAGTTGACACGATGTTTCTTATACGCTAACGTCGGGAGCGAATTAAAAGCTGCACCCCTTCGATTGAAAAGCTACACTAACACTTATAAACAAACTAGCGCGAGTATTAACAAATTTCCAGACAGGAATAGATCATTCGAATTGTATATTTGACACAAATTGGAAAAAATGTGATAAAAATAAATTCATCAACATTCGTTTATTTTTTTTCCTCCAAATCACGACTGATATAAAAGAATATTAATGATGTTTCATTTCAGAGTAATAGTGGTAGTTGAGAAAATAATTTTGTCATATGATAATGTAATTGTCAAGTTCGAATATTCAGTCGAATGATGCTAAACCGTACGATCGCTCAAAATGTACCAATGCCTCACTTCATGGTCTTCGGTAAAAAGCTCACACAGATGCAATCAAATGGAAATTGTACAGTGAATAACGAACGAAAAAAATATACAGTAAAGGTCTATCGTTATGGAAATGTTGAGCTATCGATAAATAGAAAGAGATCGTGAAATCGGGGTACTTACGGTAATGGATTCTTCGCCTTTGGCACGCTTGGCAGGGTCAAGCGATATTTTTGGCACTGGAGCATTGTGACCTTTGATCCAAGCTTCGGCTGTATTTTGGGCAACACAGCCGGCGGTGTCCGGATAAATGTCACCGTGAAAATCCCTGTACGTCTGTAAGTGAAAGGGCAAAGATGCGAGTGAATAATGAACGCGTTATTTTTATCGACATTGGTCAAGTGTGGATTATCGATCGGTACCGCTGTACTAACCTTTCGTGGCACCTGGTACATTATCGGAATCACCATGTTCGAGGTGAGCTGAAGCAGTCGGTTGACTTCGGCTTGCATTACGTTTAGCGCTCGTTTAGGCACCAAACAAACACCTTTAGTCTGCTCGCCGCTGTGTCGTATACCTTCTACTAGGTAAGGATCCTTCTCCGTCACTTCCATGTAGAGAATAGTCGTATCACCTTTTCCAGCGAGGAAAAGCATATTGGTATCGGCATCGAACAGAGGCATCAAAATACTGTAAGAAAATATTGACAACTCTCGAATAATCTCTGACTGATTATACCGACATACATTTTTACATCATACATATTATTGTGGTGTTGGGTGAATTTGAAGGTCGCTTACCCGGTGCTGCAATCCAATTCAAGAGTTTTCACCGGTTCATTGAGGTTTCTGAGATCCCTTATGTAGACCTGACGTAGCCTCGCCGCGTCGAAACCAGTTGTAAGTATTCTGTTGGTGCTCCCCAACCACACGATCCTCGAATCCTTGATACTCTGATGACTCGAGCAGGTGCTCGCGATACATTTAGGCGCTCGTGGATCACAGATTCGGACCTGTTTGTCTTTACAGGAAGTTGCCAGAGCTGTGCCGTCCGATTTCCAGCTGAGGGATTGTATCACGTCCGTGTGCTCGTTGTTTGCTATTATATATCCGATAATCAATCAATTGAGCGTTATCATGAAAATATCTCGATGAAAATTTAAGGAGATGAAAAATTGAAGCTCACAGAATAATTCTTGTTGCGATACGACGTCCCAGAGCGATAAATTCGTGTAAGAAACTGTGGTAAGTAAATGTTCGGCCGTTGGATGCCAGTGAACTGCTTCGACTCGTCGCTGTCTGTGAGAAAACGTGCACTCGGGATTGCAGAGAGACTCCTCCAAGCCCGCCTCCGGTATATGCCATAGTTTGACCTTTAAACAAATCGATCGATCAATTACACACAAGTCAAACTAAATTACTTATTATTTCTTTATATTCTATAGATCTATAGATGTCGGATTAAATGGTTTATAACACGGAAAACCTACAAGACAGTCCTGTGACCCAGTTGCCAGAAGACCATCGTGAAACGGCGAAAAGTCCATGTCGGTGACAGTGTCCGCGTGAGCATGGAGCAGCGGCATAGTCTTGCTCTTTCTTCCGCAGTCCTCCAATGGAAGAACGGCCAGACTGGAACCTGGAATTCGAATACAGGAAATTTATTGAGAATCGCGTCATTGGAGGAAAAAATTCAGCTAAAGGGAGCATAGCGGTTGAAAATAAAAATATTTATTTTACCATTGTGGTCTACGTTGAATGCCATAAAGGCAGCGGAGGCTGCAATGTTGTTCCCATAGGTCTGATAAGATCCGACTGAAATGTCTCGAATGCACGCCTCTGGTTTGGGTACAATCGGCGTGGCATTTTTGTACTTGGAAGCCTTGAAACGCCAAGCCATCTTGACCCAACTTAGCCAAAGCCTCTCCCCTCGATTAGCTCGCTCGCTTTAACTCATGTAATCTAAGAAATGCAGATACGAGAAACCATATATACGATTAAGGCAATTTGAATATGGCATTCGCAAAACAAAATATTTCTTTTCACAATAAAACTAAACATTTATATTAAAATGAGGGGGAAAATAGAAAATTAAAGAAAAAATATAATGACACAAGAGTTTAAAAGAAAAAAAGGAAAAATCGTCCAAAGCGATGATGTGGGAATTGTTTAACAAAAAATCGAAAAAATCCGAAAATTAAAGTCGTGACGCGTTAGCAAGATACGACGAACCTCGAAATGCTATTGCAAGGTGCGTGGGCGATAGTCCATGGAGAAATTGAATCGAAGGGCCGTGAAATGAGTCGCGGAAAAGTGTAAGAGGAAAAACCTCGAGCTAGAGCGTCAATTGACGAAGAAATAAAAATGTTAATAGCAAGAGGGATGGTTATGCGTGAAGGTAAGGCGTAGGGAGCTGCGTGCATGACTAATATTTCGGGGGTGAGGTTGCACCCCACCCCGAGGGTGGCACTCGGCTGTAACGAAAAGTTGGTTATACGTCGCATCGGGCGGAGGAGGACCGAGAACTTGGTAGCCCAATAAGGTAACGTTAACGAGACTACTGAAATACTTACGTCGCGATTTAGAGTCGTCTATTCTCTTTTCGTCGCGGAGACGTTGTTTCACTGCACTCGAATACGCGATAACGGGGATGAAAAGCTGTTTTATAAACACAGTGAGGACAGTAGAGCAGTGGCAGGCAGGCGTCTAGCCGGGTGACAGCCGGAAACGGGAAACCTCCCCTTTTGCTATCTCTCTCTCTCTCTCTCGCCCTGTCCGCTATCTTTGTTGGACGCAACGCGCGTTCTTCTCTCCTCGCCCCACCCTCGATTACGCAGCTTCGAACCCAGGCTTCGTTGGCAATATGCCGACGACGACTGACGACGCTGATGAACGCTGCGCGCGCCTCTACGAGACACCGACCAACTCCAACTCCAACGAGAACTATGAAAAATCCAGTGACGCTCGAGCGCAAATGTATGACCACATAGCCTTCGCAGGAAAAATAATAAAACTACAATTGTACAGGTAAATCCTACGTTTTTATACATTTCAGAACGAAACGGCATTTCTCCGGCGGTTCATTCATCTACGGTATTTCGTTTGTCCCCTAGGGTCGAAAATTGACAAATAAATTTGACACGTATATCTATTCACCGGTAATATTATCATTTTTTTCTCAATAGCGACAAATCAAAATCTTTTGTAAATGTTGTTGCTACGTGGGTCAAGGATAGAGAATAAATATACCAACGAATACTATAGTTATTTATAAAAGTATCGAAATCACATATATTTTCATAAACTCTATACATTTTTTACAAATCATGTACTCGGCTGATGGCGATGGCAATTTTATTCCTTCAGAAGAACCAGCTGCAGCATAGGCATTACTTTTAGAGACGACAAATCCGCGAGGACGGCCTAATTAATAATCAATCATTTTAACGATAATTAACAATAATCGATAATCGATCGTTACTCTCGTGCTTACCTCAACATTGTGCAGCGTATTAACTTGCAAAAGATTTTCCTTTCTGAAGCTCAGAATCGTTACCGCCAAGAGGGAGATTATTTCCAAGGAATCATAGCCAAGTACAAGATCCCATAAATACAACAATTGCTCCGGTGGCAGGTGACCGCTAAATCCTCGCATCAGCCACTTGAACACCACCTTAATTCTGTTATCGAAAAATGTATAAAAATTGGAAAAATCTATAAAAATCAGAATTCTGCATATCGCTTCCTTCTTATTTTTCACTGCGAGTGAAAAATTTGAAAAAATTGTGAAAATTTCAATTTTCCATCGGTACGCACGGTTGTATTCTCATATTCCGGAAATGCGCCCAAAGCTGTGGCTCATGACACTGAAGTAGTCTTTCGAAAAGCAAACAGAGCGCTACTATCCCTTGCTCGTGACTGGAAACTGTATGCAACCGAAACCAGTAACGTAGATAAAAGGCGCGGAAGGTGTAGTACATCGTGCACGGATCATCGTACAAATAGCAGAACGGCGTAGCTAATAACAACAACAAAAAAGCGTATCCTTAATGAAGCTATAATTGCAATATCGGATCAAGGGAATTATTTGTAATGTATTTTCTTACCGTACATGGTAAATCCATGAAAAGGAATGACTCCGCTGGGTGGAAAGACGAGAGTGTTCTCCAGCGTGGCTGACTTACCTTGAAGAACCGCGTGAATCACCTGACCCCCGGCACTACGATCGGTCGTGACCGGAGCCAGAACCTCCGAGTCTCTTGAGAAACACAACATAGTTTTGTAGAGGACGTCCTCGAAAACGAAATATTGGTCATCGTTACTTGCCGTTAACTGAACATCCTGGACCACAATTAAGAGTACTTTAATTGCTTCTCTTTTACTTAATAACAACAAAATATCGACAACACAACTTATCATTTTTTCAAATTAATTATACCTTGATTATTAATTTGTCGACCATTATGTCGTATTGCAAAACCATTCCTTTCAATTCCTCGTAGTAATCAACGTCCTGAAATTCAAATGCCTTGTTATAAATGGAAAAATATATTTAATTTCATTCTTACAGTTTCTTTAACTGCGGATCCCAACACGAGAGACCACAGTCGACCCCGAAGGGCTCGTGGACAACCCCGTTTAAGAAATTCCTGAGCTATCGGCGCGTGATTTGTTTTCAAAACTCGCTCGCCCAAATCCGTACGCTCGACTTCGAGATTCACAAAATTTCCGCTCGCCGGCATATTGTTGTTTACCCCGAGAAGCGGAACTCCTTGAGCGAGCTCGGAATACGTGGTTCGCTAAAAAAAAAAAAAAAAATTCAAACCAAAATCAAAAAACCGCGTATAGTCGTTGATCACGATGCAGTTGCGAAAACAAGTAAATCTTACGAGTTCACCCAAAGTTTTAACGCGGATTTGGATGTGGCTGAACTCCCAATTAGGTTCATTCCTGGAAGAGACATTAACGACATTGGGTTTTTGATATTGCTCGGTTTTCCGTTCATATACTTACGTTTGTCTTTTGAAAGCTGGATCTCGAACCGAAAATAACACTTCTAGAAAGTCTTTTGGAGCGTAAAGCGGTCTGTACTGCGACAAATCTTGAAAATAATATAAAAAATCAATGAAAAAAAAAAAAAACCCCCGAATATTTAACGATATTTCGTGTCATTGTGGTAACTTTAAAAGCAAGACAATTGCGGTTATGACACAAGGATAATGTAACGTTATCGCGAGAAATAAAATAATTTCTAGCTATTGTCAAAAATGAAGGATAAAAGTAAAATTCGATGCATTCACCGATATCGTAAGTGCTCAGTTCATTCCACTTTTCCGCAAGCTCTTCCCTGTCCGCGTTCGGCCTGATCTTAGCAAGGGGTACATTCAATTCATTGCACATTGAGTTCAACGACTTTTGAATGCGACGCTCCCACTGAATTTGTGCCTTTCTCAGATAACCGAGGTCGGCCTCTCTCGTGAGGACTTCCGGCCGCGGTTGGAGAGAACCCTATGGAAATTTCAAAATCGTCGAGTGCGAGAGTCATAAGCCGAACGCGAATCGATCGATCGCGTTCTCTCACTGACCTGCGAGCGAGCCCAGTGAAACACCGTATTTCGTATTTCAGTTTCGAGGCCATTGTTTTTAAGAGCATCGACAAGGGTATTCTTGAAATTATCTTTCTTCACAGCGGACGAAGCTGCGAGTCTCTAAAACGCAACGCATTCACATAGCTCAATCGACAAACAAAAAACTACATTTATTCATACGAGCTATTACTTTTTTTCTTTTTTCCATTGAATTATGTATTCGCATGATCAAGAAAAAGACAAGAAATAAAACCGCATACCTGAATTTCGTTGTAAAGACTCTTGTAATTTCCCATATTTCTAATATCGTGCGTTAATTTCTGCGCTGCCTTATCAAGGGCATTCCATTCCTTTGGATTGTCCATTTTGATTGTCCAAATAAAACTCTCTGATTTACTTTGGAAGAGAAATAATAGCATTTGAAGAAGAGATCACGCCGATAGAACGGTGAACGACGCCATTTGTAAACAAATATATTCGCGGCTCGTTTCGTGCGCGGTTTCTCTTTCCGAATGGGGGCTGTCCCTCGGTGGCGGGCTTATATAAATTTATCTTATATGCACGTAATAACATGATCCATGTTTTGCGAAGCTTCGGGATATAATAGTTTTTTTGAGTCGATGATAATTCAACGATGCATTTTATATGGAAAGAGGAAATGTGCCCAGCCCTAACGTTGTGCCAATTCTTTAGGATTAGCAGCGCCACCATCGACGAGACATTTTCCAATTGGCAAGTTGAAAAAAAAAAAACAAAAAAAAAAAAACGCCGTCGATGAGCCAATTTACGTAAATGTTCAATTTTACGATAGCCATTGGAATTTCCTGTTTGAACTTTGAATAAATATGAAAAATATATGACGAGGGAGAGACGAAAAGATCTGTTCGTTTGATGATTTTAGTTGGAAATGTTCGCCACCGAGCGGCAGAGGTTGTTACTTCTCATAAAATGGTTTCGAAATTTCTGCACGGTTAATTACACGGATTTCATTGATAATCAGATCAATTGAATTATTCGGATAATAGTTGAAAAATGTTTGGAAAATCTCGTGTGAATTAATGGTCGAGGAATGGTAAGGTAATTCGAATGACAATTCGGGAGCGCGAATTATCCCGCGGAAATTTCAAAGGTGTTCCCGGTGATTATTTGTTGATGGAGGATGTTGCCTGCGCGATGGTTTCGCAAAAACGAGGCATCGTCGGTGGAGAAAATTCTCGATCAGGCATAAAATTTCGTTACTCTCGTCGGGCGTTCGCGATAGAGTAATTGGTTTTTGTCGTTACATCGAATAAGTCACGAAAGCTCTGAAAATACAATGATGATTGCACCGCTGGCCGGACCCGCAACGATAAGATGGAGGTTGCCCGTTTAGTATTTTGAAAGCTCCGGTGTAGAGCGTTCATCGCTCCTTGTTAAATCGCTCCGAGGATTTAATTCGACATGGACATAGCGAGTCTTCTGGAGGTCGAGGTGAAGGAGGGTAAACCCTCCGAGCTACAGACCAATGGTGAGATTGCGGATTACAAGAACATCCCCGACTTCAGTATCAGAGGTGCGTTTAACTTAACCTCAATTTCATTTATTTCAGTAACCGCCGTAGAAGATACGCTTCCGAACAATCGAAAGCCCTCCTCAACGATATCGCACGATGAGCGGCATTATTACAAACTCATGTTCGGCTCCGGTTGGTCTTTTTCATTTTCCTCCAACAGTTTTTCGCTATTTCGCGCGTTTCGGTCCTCCCTTCTCTTTTATACCCCTCGGTCCTTTAAAATTATATCTTACGCATATCAAACGGCCAGTACCATGGAACATCCGGCGACGCTGTAACTTACTCTTTTTTCTAAATGTACTTTTTCGTTTCAGACATTGCGTCGGTACGATTTCGCAAGCTTCATTGTACCGCTTGTGATGTTCACATCGGTAGTGCCCCGGCACAGGCGCACAACATGCACGAACATCCGATCCTCCATGTTCTCCTTTGTACCAGTTGCAGAAATTTTTATGGAGACGGAACCTTTGAGCAAGGTAATACTTTGCTTTTCGTTTTTCACTCTTAATTTCTTTAAAGACAAAAATATCGGCATTTCACAAAAACTCAATACGCAATATTTCCAAGTTGAATTTTTCTTTGTAAATTAAAAATTTTGTAAATTAGCGTTCGCTTCTTCCCTAAAAAGCAGGCTGGGATGCTTTTGGTTTTAAAAAAAAAATGTATGATAGCATTTGAAAGGTTTTTTTAATCTCGCCCAAACGTCGAGAACGAGCCACTGAATTGCTTGAAGAAAGTTAGAAAAATGATATTTCCTCTGCAGGAGACGACGCCACCGACATGTTTTGTCGTTGGTGCGCCAATGGCGGAAACCTGTACTGCTGTTCCTATTGCAGCAATACATTTTGCTACGCCTGTATAAAGAGAAACTTCGATCCACTTGTGAGAAAGAAAATCGAGAGAGACGAAAAGTGGAAATGTTTCGTTTGCAATCCAGCGGACCTGTACACCGCTCGTGCCGCCTGCTGGGCATTGCTTCAACATGTTCAAACGGTAACGCGTATTTTGCAAAGCGATCGTAAGATGAGTCCCGAGGAGATCGAGGCGAAGATGAATCTGGACGAGTCGCAGTGTTGTCCGCACAAGTCAAAGCGCAAGCGTGCAGACACACCTACGGACGACGAGGAAGAGGACGAAACATTCACGATCCCCAAGCGAAAGCGTCGAAGGATTTTAAACGCGAAACGGTCGAAAAGACGGCTCATAAAACTCGAAATGAGCGAGACGGACGGCGTATCGGTCGAATCGGAAAATCCTCGTCAACCAAACGCCAATCAAACGGCGATGCCGGAAGGTCGATTGACAAATTCTCCGGCGGGACATTCGACGGAACTTGGTTCTGGCAACGATCAAATTCCGGAGGTCGGTGCTCCTGTGGTTGCGCGACAAACCCGGCGTCGTCTTCGTTCCCGTTCTTCGAACCGAACGAGTGACAACGACCGCTCCAAGCTTTTAATGCAGGACGACGATATTCCGGCACCATTGCTGCAATGCGATCAATCGATGGTCGAGGGGGCTGAGAGCCTATCGTTCGGTGCATTATCGCCGGGGAATCGAGGCCCCGGACACTCGGTCACGAGAATGGGCATTACTCCTGTACCGACCGCGCATCTCCTGAAAAGACCTGTCGTCGGAACGGCACCTCGGGGCGGCAGAGATCACAGAATTATACGGGGTGTCAGCGGCACGCCTGTTTACGTGCGAAAGGTACCGCATCTTCCTCCGAACGTATCCCAACCGGGAAGTAACGCTAAAAATTCTGGTGGTCAATCAGTGCCAATGGTATCCATTCCCTCGCGAAATCACATGCCTCAAGCGCCGCCTAACCGTATCAACGTCATACAACCGCCAATGCAAAACTCGGGACTCGTTCGTAATGTTACTACCGGCGGTTTGCTTAGACAAATACGCCCGCGTATTGTCCTCGCAAAGCCTGTCAATGCCAATACGAGTGTAGCTAAAAAAACTGTCAATAACCAACCACCGAGTGTAATCGATCTCGAGAGTGACGAGGACGAAGCTACGCCCGCCGTTAACGAACCTCCGAGCGAGCAAATGGCTGCGGAATCTAACGACAGAGTTCCCGAGCTCTCGACAACGACTTATCCCGTTAGACCCGACGATGGCATTCTAACGATACTCTCGCCGACACCGAAAAGCGATGGCGAACGCTCGGAGGAGGACGATGAGGAGGCGGCGGCGGCGGCGGCGGCGGCAGCGGCGGCAGCGGCGGCAGCGGCGGCAGCAGAGAGAGACGAACGTGGCCCCGAACAGAGGCCCCAGGAATCTTTAAGATTGTTCGAGGCAGCTATTCGTGGCCCCACGAAATCTATCGACGATGTTCTTGACACTTTAAAAAATAAATTAAAGAAAGTTCTTGAATCGGCAATGATATTTTCGCCGGACAAAGAACTTATCGCCGCCAAGGCGAAAACGAGAGCCGTCAATCGTACTATCAGACGCACCGTCGAAGAACTCACTTCTCTGAGCGATAATCTCATAAGCGCTTATCAAACGTACAAGCGAAAATGTAACAAAGAATCGGTGCCGCATACGCCTTCGATTACTCTGAAAAAAAGAGAGAAGAGCAACAAGATCATCACGCTAGATATGCTCTGTACGAGAGAGTCCGACTCGGAGAGCAATGAGGCAGCGTCCGACGAAGATTCCGACAATTCGCAGGATATCAGACCCGTTAGAGAGTTGAGGCCTTCCAGGAGGCGTGCTAATGTTGGCGTAGACGTTAAACCACAAACCGAGGAAAAATCCGTCCAGGTCTACGATGTCCTTCTCAGAGATTACGAAAAATCCGTTGGATACGCTTTACTTTTAAAGGCTGATTATGATCCGAAAAGCGAACGCGATATTCTCAGGCCGGTTATGGTGCCCGATGAAAATTTTGGCAAATACGAGGAAGAGTTTATAAGCTATCTTCAGCACATCGAGGATAATAGAACAGAGACTGATGTTAAGGAGTACGATGATGATTCTGCGATTCTTTCTGTCAACGAACTCGTCGAGGCCGATATATCGACCGCCGCTAAAACCCTCGAAAACCCCAAGCTCGAGAAAACAAGGAAGAGGGACACCCACGAGGAAGAGGGAATTAAAAACCTCGACGAGAGTGTCGAAATTCTCGATGAACATCTCGAAATATCTATCACGACTGCAACAATGCATTCTTCTAGTTTCGATTCAGATTCGGATTCGTCGTTGTCGTCAGATTCGGAGACTGGAACATCCGAGGCGGGCACACGACGAAAGAAAAAATCCAAGGGAAAGCCGGACGTCGAGGCATGCGACAAAAAAGTGGAGCAAAAGAAATTGGCGGAAAAAGAGGCGACGGAAGGGAGGGAGGGAGCGCTGGAAACTGATGAATCCACGACGGAAAAGAAAAAGGGATCCGGTGAATGTAAAGACCCCAAGAAGCAGGTGTCACAATCCACGGAAGAGGAAACTGTTTTGGCTGTGAGAGCACTGATCGAGGAAGATAGCAGCGAAAACAGCAACAGCAATCCTGCCCTAAATTCTTGGAAACCCGTTGAGAGCGACGATGAATGCACTGTGCTCGATTGAGGCAGACAGACTCGGATTTGTTTTGTCACTCGTTTACCGAGAAAATTCCGATCTTCTCATACTCACATGGTCGTTTTTAGCGGATTACCCATTTAACCGCCGCGCAAGACTCTCTCCCTCTTCCCCTCCCCGCGAAATCGACTGTTGAAATGTAACGAATATTCTTTTTTGTTTTTTTGTAAGTTTTTAGTTGTCAGTTTCTCAGTCCTGTATAAAAATTGAGCTTTTTTACTTTTATCCGAGGGCCACTCTATAACAAGTATAATTATTTATATTGTTATGTTGAATGTCGTCCGGGTTTTATGTTACTTTTGTATATACAGCGTGAAGCAACGATTCGGATCTTATTTTTTGTGCAAATATGACGAGGATACGCTTGAATAGCGTAATTAATTCTATGAGAGTGCTTTTCGATATGTGAGACGATAAAATATCGCCAAGGGAAGTTCGGAAAATCCGCATTCGCTGAGAACGGCATGGTCGAGCAGATATTCTCTTTGTCGAATTATATATTTTTTCCAATATATAAATTGAGTTTTAAAAATAAAGAAATTCATGAGTTACGACCGTGTTAAATATGTAAGCGATTGAAACGCTCCAATTGACGGGTTGATATTCATTGCCACTTTCCAAATCGATCTCCGCACATTTGCTTCGGTCACGGCTGTCGAATTGTCGTAAAACAGATATAATATAAGGCCAAGAGCATATGACGACGCGATATCCACGAGAGTCCAACATCGGAAGGAATGAAGAGCCGGAATTTCCTTTTTTCCACATGTTTCATGCAAACTGTAGCTTTGAGTGCTCGATCAGAATAAATTGACAATGAAGCAATATTCAGAACTAAATCCATTATCTTTTGTCATCGAATCCTGTTATTTATACCTAATTAAAAATAAATACACAAATTTCCGTTTTCTCGAAATCTTTATTCTCAACATTCGTCATTCGATATCATCAGGCAGTGAATAAATAAATAGAAAAACGTAAACGTCGTCTTCGAGTGTCGTTAACGTATCGTCGGGTGGTCAATTTTTTACTTTTCTCTCTTAATCCAATGGGGCACATAAAATTATTATGATAGTAAGTCTTGAAAAAAAAATCTGTATAAATACCTAGGCCTCATTGTAGATGCATACACATTTCGAAATAGAATTGATATACAGGAGTGAAATATTCACGGTGCGGTGGTATTGTTTGCAGTAATAAGTTGATTTATTATCAATAATAATACTCGTTAAAGGAAAATCACTATTTTATTCTTAAATATTTGAATAATCAAGCTCGAAAAAAAAAAAAGTGAAGAATGGATCACCCTGACGTATAATCGTTCTTGAAGTGAGGTATTAGATCAAACGCGTTAGAAAAATGTAGTAATAAGTTATTTTTATGCAGCGAGCGAGTCTTGAGATCGCCATGGATCAGTGATGTAGTGCTGCTGCAGTGGACAAAAAAAAATGCATTCTTTACTTTGGAAGTCAGAGAGAATGTCGCTCGCTCGACCCGCGATCGTTTCTTCGATCGACGATGAGTCCAACTCCACTCCCAAATGTGTCGATCTTACGGCGAATGCAAGAAAGCCGTTTGGGAACTGTAGCGCGCAGTACCGGATTCGTCATTGAGCCGGATTCAGTACCGGAATTGTCCCTTCCTACCCATTCCATTGTGATAAACTCTAAGCGGTGTATAATTGCCATTGCCGTTCATACCTGAAATCGAAATTGTACAGAAAACGATTAGATTGATTCGTGAAAATGCGAGAAGCTGAAAATGGGGGATGAACAGGAAGACCTTACTTAACGTCTGTTCGTGCTCTTGTAAGGCGGCTTAGCAAAAAATTTCATCATGATTTTTATTACGATTAATTATGCACAAAGTTTATAGTGGTATATGTTTATTTGAGGGTACCTTGAACAACGGATGGCGCATTTCGCGACCCTTGAACCGTCTGAGCGTGGCATCTGGGTTTCAAGAGTCCGTGGTACAGCACAAAGTACAAAACGGCCACGACAGCCGCTGCTCGTGCCATACATTGATAAACGAATTTTAACGAATCCACGTCCGTCGTACCATCATGAACGTAAGCACCGATCACCGCGCCGAGACATCGACCTGTAATTTCCAACTCATTTTATCCCTTTTTACACGACATAATCCACATTACTTGTATATATGCAAAATAAATAAAAAATGTAATAATGAAAATAAAGTTTTTACAAGAACAATTCGTAACAAAATATTCTAAATTGTCGTCGCAAAATATATTTCAAGCGCTCAACTGTTTAGTCTATTCGCTAAGAATGCAGGGTTGTGAAATATTTGAATTTGAAAAGAAAAAAGTTAAGGTTTTACCAATTAATTATCGTAAATTACTGTATTTCACTGGAGAAGTAATTTAGAAAAATTCTGACCTAGGCAGAAATGAGCAATAACTGGCAATGCTTGAGCTGTGGCAGTGAGATGTCGCGGTACCAGGTGTCTCATGTAGAGAATGGCAGTGACCCACATAATTCCAAGTGTGAAAAGTTCAAGGGCTTCGGAGATAAGAGCCCACCATGGTTCGGACACGAGGCTCAGTCCCGTGAATCTACATTCGAACAGAAAACCGTTAAATTTACAAAAGTCACTTGTCAAGATTATACAATTTAGCGTTCTCACAATGTGCCTAATTTTACCTAAGAATGTAGATGGTGAATGCGACTATCAATAGATTACTGTGACCGCAGTAATCGACGAAATGTTCCGATCTCCATAGGAAAAATATAGCGGGAATCGCACCGACAGTCAAAATCACACCGATGGCTAGCGCATCACCGGAAAGATTAGCTAAATGCCTGAAAATACAAAAACGATTACAAGTATGAATGCAGTTGTATGGATGGTAGTTTTTTTGGAAATGGAAAATGTGAAAGAAAGGGTTAAAGAATGTAAATAATTTTGCAAAAGGAAAAGGTAAACTTACAATGGAAGGTAACTGTCCATGGCGCTCCAGAAAATGCCAAGCACCAGAAGAACAAATACGAGTGCAATGGTCTCGCTGCCGTATCTCTTGACCGCGCTCATCGGGACCGCGAGCATTCCAGATCTAGTGTGCCACCACCATTCGGGTGGACTGAGGGGCATACCGTTTGCAGCAAGGGCGACGATTGCCGCGAGGATCATCAGACCGATGTGGAAAACGATTGGGAGAAAGTATGCGGGACGAGGGGGTACCAGTGAATTCAGATAACCGGCGAGTGGCCCGAAAGCAGCGAAACCTAGAGAACCAAAAGCCAATTGACGTCCGACGTCTCCTCGACCGCAAGAGGTTTCGCGAGTCGCTATCACCACTGCCGCATCCACCAGAGCGACCGCAGCAGTCGGGAAGATGTCGGCGATCGAGCGAATTGCCAGATACATCCAAAAAGTTATGTCGGGATCGCCTGCTACTTGATGGCATTGATTTTCCGTATGTACGCTACCTGAAATTCAATCGGTATAAAATTTATCAATGAAAACGGCTGTTTGGGTTCACGGTGTCCCTCGATCGATAGGGGGGGCTAACTAAATGCATTGGGGAAAACGCAGGAGAGGTGCACTCAAGGAATGTTAGGATGTTAATAGAAAAATATGGATAAAATATGAGGTACCTTATGCACCATACTCGACGGTTCGGAATTAAGAATGGTTTAATAGTGTTATACCTGGTAGCATAAAGGGATCTAGAAGCTCACACTCGACGGTACAGCTCTGATTGTGTTCGGCCTCGGATTCCCGAAGTTCCCTCGGAATCCTGCATCGAATATCTTCGGAAATCGGATAGGCGCACCATTCCCTGCGATCCCGGGCGTTTTTAGCTTGTCTGAAAGTTGCGTTGACGGGAATGCTGCCGGAATAGCTTGTGTAAGCGTGACAGACCCTATTGTTGCCCTCGTTGAAGCACAAATGCGGAGGCTCGGGTATCACCAGTTGCCGAGCTTTACGTGAGTTTGTCGAATGATCCTGAGAAGAATAGAAGCAGGATCGATTATCGATAGTTTTCAGCTTCAAAGAGGGTGTGTAATTGGGTGGTGGGAACCGAGCGAAGCCCAGACGGAAGAAGTAGTTAAAGTCGGGGGAGAAGCGCACGAGATAACTCGACACACTCGAGAAGATTGCAGCGAAATGTGCCTTAATGAAGATTAATGGAAAGTTTTATGGTCCGAGGGGCTACTTCGTCTTAACCGAGTTAACCGACAACTAGAAAATGTCTTTCCTCCCGGACTCTCGTTTCCCGTTTCTCGTTTGTAATGACCTTTGATGTCCTCGGCTGGGAACCGTCCAACTCCGTTTCAAGTGGAATTACTTCCAAGTCGCCGCTGCTCTCGTAACCGTCATCAGCCCTTTCACCGCTCAGATTATTTCGCGAGCTTTCATCGGTATCGAAAGGTAGGTACGTGTGTTTTCGAGCGATAGGGTGGCAAGCGTAGTTACAGTTCCGCAAAAGTATCGCGCAAACTCTGCTCTCGCTCGTCCAGTTGTAGCAAGTCGCGAAGTCTTGACTTCGCTCTTGGAGTACCGTCGCGCCTTCGCCGTCGCAGGTAAACTTGAGGGTCGGGGCTTTTTCCCGGGGTAGCTCGATTCTCTCGACAACAGGAACGAGCAAAAGAAGCGAGTACAGTACGGCCGAGAGAAAACAAGCGATGGCTATCATCACTCGCAAGTAACGTCCCGTTGAATTCTTTTCGTTGGAGCCCTGACGACCGGCCAGCTTATCCGCCAACGGGCTCGCTATTATAGGTCCCAATAGCGCGACTATTGGAGAAATTATAGAGACCAGCCTCGCCTCCTCCAGCGTTAAACCCACCGCCAGCATGTGGAGTGGAAGAAATGGAAATAGGCAGCCCATTCCTGTTGATGAAATTTCATTCAATCGCATTATTTTCAATATATCAAAGTGGCTTTGCTCGCGCTTGATGCGCGCTTACCTCCGAAGAAAAGGAATAGAAGGCACTTGAGAGATATTAAGTTGGTGTTGACGAGTTTCTTCGGTGGTACGTCGGGATTGCCGCCGCCGCCGCCGCCCTTGCCCGAGCCTATCGTTTCAATCGAGGCCATCGACATTCTTCCTATTGCTCTTCTTCTCTCTTGGAAGCTCCTCGATAATTGAAGAAGAAATGAATTTATGGAAATTCGGATAGCGCATCAGTCGTGTCTTTCGAGCCTCCTTCCCCGGCCCATTTCGTGGCACTCTGAAACAGTGCAAAGATTTATTTAAACATTTAAAATCTCAAAATAACAACAACAAAAAAACACCACGCCCTCCTCGCACACGAGCGAAAATAATGTATGTACTTTAGTCATAAATGGAAAATTTTTGAGCTTTAATTATATTCACATGAGGTTGCGTGTAAATTGTATACGCCTGGCTTGATATTTCGGTTATAATTCAGTAGGATAACGATCGCAAGCGGAAGCTAGCGTTGTCTTTTCCCATTGGCCGAGGTGCTTACCGAGAGACCTTCAACTCCACGTTTTCTTTATGTATATACCTATACATATGTAGATAGCTCGTATATGTCATTCTGTCGTGGAGTATGAGTACGTCTACTACGTGTCGTCGCTAATAAACGCGTCCTGTGCCCGAGCGAGAGTCCGCTATTCACGAGAGGCCCTTCAATCACTCAATCACCGTATCACTCGTTCAACATTTATCGCATTCCCAATACTCCAAGGATTCAACGTCTAGCGATTGTTCCAGTTTTCATCAATTACCATTCATCCGGTCAATCTGTCTCACCAAAAACGACATTACTATCAATTATTCCAATTTCATAATTGTACTCTTGTCAGAACCCCCCCGCTTATTTTCATACTCATCATTGCCAACGAACGTAACAAAAAAAGAAATAAATAAATCGTGTATATCGAAGATCGTGATTTTTCATAGCCCCACCTACGAGTGCGGCAATTTATTTACGGGAGCCGAGTTTACGACCTCATCCCTATATTGCGCGATAAAAATAATCGCTCGACTTGTCTCGTCTATTATCCCCGTGACCTCGTTTCGTTCCTCATTGTTTTTTTTTTCTTTTCCACTTGTTTACATAATGTTCGCACGAAGGTAGGAAGGGAGAGTATACTTTTCGTTCGGTGCTCATTACAGGTTTCTATACCTGTAGGAAAGTGCGCGGTGTTTTAGATTGCAGTACATGCGTGTTATCGTGTTTTTTTTTTTTTTTCCTTCCATCGACATCCACCGTTCAACAGGTCGACGACTCGGTCATCCGAGTGGCAATCCTAGACGCGAGCCGAACCATCTATCGCATATTGCTTTTCCGCAACGAAAGACATTCCACACCCGAGGTATTGGTGACGAGCCGGTAAATGATAAATGCAACCCACTTTCTTTCAACATAGATACTCCACTCGGCGACTTTGTTCACGGTGACGATAGATCCCAAGGCGAACAGTTTTCCAGTCCCTCTCTGTTTCACGCGTGTAAGTCTACTATGCGCCAACTCGGTTGTTCACTCGTAAATTCGTACGTGATATACCAGTTTATGCGCTTACCTCATCCACTAATCGCTGCTAGTCGCGTCATCGCGGCGCCGACAAAACAAAAAAAAAGTGAATAAAAATTGTATGTATTATTTTTCTTGCGATGAATTCATTTGCGTTGAATTCCTCAAACGCGGTAACTTCTGGTGAGGAGTTTCTCCGCCCGACGTCACTTCCCGACACCGAAAGCGAGTGGAGCGAATGCCGGTGGGGGACCACTAATCACACCACTCGGCCGTGCACAATTAATTAACGCGACGTGTCAATGACTTTATAAGCCCAACATATTTCCCGACCGTTACAAATTTTGTATTCTCTTTATTTATTTATGCATCGATTGAACGTTGAACAACGGTGTTGGGCAGTCGTCCTGCTGGGGACACTACCGCACTGGAATTGAAACGCAACAAATATATAATCGCGGCATTTATTATTTCGTCCGCATTCGGGTAACATTTAATGTGTCTGGTTTGCATCTCTCGCACACACTCGAGTAGATATACGAGAGTAGCCGCAAGTCCGGTGTCCGTGTAAGGTTTATTTTTAGACAAGTTGGAAAGATTCGTAACTGCTTATGGAATCCGAAGGCTTCGCCGCTCGCAATAGTCCACCGCGTAAGGATCCCGTAGCTCGACGATACACATCTCGTGGATCGAGATAGACTCCAGTTCGCCCTGACGTAATTCTTGTTCCAGCTGCGTTTTATAACGCGACTAATTGTAATCGTATACTTGAGGAGACAATAACGCACCCTTGATTGTCCATAATTGTACGTTCTATAAAGAGGAAATATATATTTTTTTCGAAAGACAATCGAATAAGATGAGAAGCAGTGGATAAACACACGAAAACATTGGAGGCTTCCCTTGACTCGTCGTTAACCCAGTTAGAGGAACGCACGTTTCGCTGATTATATATGTGCTCGCAGAAAAATCCATGTCGAAGAATTCACGATATATCACAGTCGTGACGTTTTCGCGACTACATTATTCGCCTCGACATTTACTAAATATTTTTCGCTCGGGCATCTTCATCAAAAGTGACATCAACGATGCTGGACATAGAAGTAAAATAACGAAGGGAGAGCTTTGAAATGAGTGCGGAGGAGTGAGAGCGGCCGCGGGGCTTTCAGGGTCGCAAAAGCACCGCGCGTTACGAGAGTCGTGTCGACTATACCGGTCGATGACGTTATAGTCACCGACGCACGGCTCGCACGAAACCGTTTCTTCAGCAACAAAAAAACGAGTCCCAACTACGAAACACGAAAATTTTTTTCAATGCCAAATGGCATTGTGCGACATTTCGTTTGGTTAGAAAGGAACCAGGGTGATTCGCGTCCTTCCTCTGCACGAGACAATTTTTTAGTGGGAAGAATGTAATACAAATTTTTTTTTTTTTTCAAGTTCAAAAATATTTATTTTGTTAATAATTTTTTATGAGTATATTTATTTAAAAATAAAATCGTTGTTACCGAACGAAGAAAAGACTTTCAATGAACAGAGATGCATGGAAAAAACGTATTGTCTCGTTGTCCGCTCGAATCCGTTGAGATATGGATAATCCAGTTAACGGTACTTGGCCATTGTAGATGCTCCGGGACATCCGGTACCGTCCAACCGGTCTTCCGACAATTATTCGTGTCGACTATATATTTTCTTCGTTCGTTATCCCCTTCTTACCGATAAAGAGCAATTCACAAAAGTGCTTGTGATTATTGATCAAGTGAGTTGAAATTAAATTTTTATCGCAAATGTTGAATGTAAATATAAAGTAGATATGTATCTGAGAGATAAAAATGTTTCATAGCAACAAAGTGGAAGCGATTTCTCGGTGTATACTCTTGGCTCGTTGCATCACAACAACTCACAACCGGGATCCTCGATCTCTCGTACATACGGTGTTTACTGCGGACTAACGGAACTCATCCCCGCTTGTTCTTGTGCTTGTAGCACCAGAGATCGACACACCTGAAAGATCGAGACCTCGGAGGAGGAGGAGAAGAAGATTCAACATACGTATGACTATAGAAGAAGCGAAATTATGTTCGTTCAATTCAATTATCCAAATTGCTACAACGTTTGTTTATAATAAACTATTTCAGGTTCAAGATTAGCGAGGAAAGAGTATCGAGGAAATATATAAGTAAGCTCGTATAGCTTATGTAGCTATGTACACACCAAGCGCAACGTACTCCAAGGAACAAACTATTCTCCTCGTGTTGAAAGATACACGCGGTGTCCCGATGGGATGGGGTTAATGAACACCTGTGTGTTGTACTATACATGTATATATTGGGTCAGAGGAGGGCTGGTACACCGGTGTCGAGGCGGCACACGGCAAAGGAGGAAGTGCCGCGGCCCGCAAACGGAAAGAAAATGAAGTACGAGTAAAAAATTTCCTCGCTAAACGCCCCACCAACGGCAAAAGAACACGCGAAACATTATGGACCGTGGATAAGCAATTTTTTTACAAAATTTCATTGACAAATAAACATTAAAATGTATACATCTTTAACACGCACATTCCACTTGAGACTCTTTGTGGACAGTCAAACTCTTATTATAAATTCGCAAGTTGTTATTTCCTGGCGTGCAATACGCAGATATACATAAATTGTAGAAACCGCCACTGCCGCGAGTGGTACTGGCTATCTCGGGTCGATACGAAATTCACAAAGGTCAGACCTCACATAGAGCCGTCATTGGCATTACGAAAATTTCCGGAAACCTTCCGTATATATTAAAATTAACTAAATACAAAAATTACAAGAGATTCGGTAAAAATTATGCGGCCTCTTTGGAATGTACGTTTTGTTGCACACGAACGTTTCCTGAAAATTAAAGTCAGCCATGGCGGGACTGAACTTTTTCTGTTTTAGTAGACCTTTTTTGCGTTGCTTTGCAGTCGGGCTACAGCATAACAAAGAATAGGGGGGGCAAGGCAGCAGCGAATCGAGAATAAAGAGAGTCAGTCGCAAACTATCCAAGTGTCTGGTTGCTGTCTGCGCAAATTTCAGTGATTTTTAAATTTTTTATTCAAGTACGTGCTACGTATGAGGACCGAAAGGAACAATGCTCGAGAGCATTCGCAACCCATAGTTTGAAGTACGAAAAATCGTATATGACCGTAGGATCGACGGAAGCTTTATATTTTCATGTCGCAATTTTCCCTCTATGTTGTATGAAATAATTTGAAGCTTTTGTGTGAAGCAACTGCCGAGGGAGAGAAGGAGGGGGGAGGGGGACGACAAGGGCCGAGTAACAAGACGAGCGGGAGATGCGGAAGAATCGCTTACAACGAGAAATGCCAGCCGAGCTCTCTATTCCGCTCGGTTTCTCTACCATTTCCAGGAGCGTCCTCCTCAACGTCCTATTATTCGACGTATTCCGTTTTTGCCCGGACGACTCTGTTAGTTCTTAGGACGGCGCAGACGGGAATTTCCGGGAGTGAAGAGAGGGTTTCGTCCACGAGGCCGTCGGCTTGGTCTCCTTTTCACACGTGAGATAATAATTTTTCCACCTCACACTGTCGAGACAAGTGTGAAAATGCAATTGCCCACAGAAAATTGTAAAATTTTTCCATTTTGCATTTGCCGAGAAAATGTGTGGAAATAAGTGGCGGTCTATATAAGCCACGAGGGAAATAACAAATTTATCGACTATCATTCTCACCGGTAGCGGTGAATATACAGTATGTATAGCGTGACTTAGCGGCGTGGCGGTGGCGTCGTGTCCTAGCGAATCAAAAGTGACAATTACAGAGGGTTGTGTGTGTGTACAGAGATGAAAACTGGAACGGAATAAGAGGATTGAGGCGATTAAAGATGTGGTATATAGCGACGGCAGTTCACCGCTCAACGGTGCTCTCGTCGCTCTCCGTCGCCGCCGACGGCCCCACTGCGTATCCGAGACCAGGCGACATTTACCCTTGTCACCGGTAACACGCATCGTCTTATCGAGGTGACGTACTGCCACAATACTGGGGGTCCACCGATTAATAGTCAACGTTAAACTGATTCGATCGAGCTTTTGACGACAATTAACGAGAATTAAGATCTATCGTAATTTGATTTGTCGTCGTAGTCGATTTGTACTATCCTCGGGGTTTCCAGCTTGTTTTCGATCAAAGGGTTGACCCAGTAAGGTGGCGCTGAGCCTGGCCAGCCGGGCGACATCACTAGCGAGGCAACCACCTCGCTATTCGCACACGATCATCACCTCCGAGAAAACGCAAACGGTCGCGCGCCCACCTCAACCTCACCTCAGTTCCTCGTAAATTTACAAACAGTGGCAACGCCGTCCTCTCATCGGACTCGAAGCAGCAGACCAGCGGTTAATTTTCGTTCCGCGAAACGAGAGAATTATGCCAGCGTGATTTTGCCTCGCTCCGAACCTACCGCAACGCGATTGCTATCTCAGCGCGGAGGGATGTTTTTATAGGCTATCGCGCTTCTCCTCTAATTTTTCCTATACCTTGGAAAACGGTCGATACATTGATGGATTTTAATTGAGTATCTTACCTCGTAACTTGCCAAAAATCCTTATTAAATCGATCGAGCGCATAAATCACAATCCGCGTATATGTGTGTCACACAAATATTCCTTATTTATTTATACTTTATATATTAATGTATATTTAATAAGCACCGTGACGTCATCTTTTCAACTTGTTGTCCGCCAATTGTAACATTGTTCGAAGCCTAAATTTTCTTTATTGTACGAGATTAATGGTTTTTATTGAGGAACAATCGGTGAATGTACGAGTGGCGCGAGGCGCGAGGGTCCGTCGAGTGCCATTCACGCGCGATCACAAAGATGCTTTCAGCCCGAGGACTGCCGGTCGACTGTTGCGTCGTCCCGGCGGGAAACCCGTCGCCGCTGTCTCTTCTAGCTGTGACTGAACTCCCCGTGTAGTAATGTAGTGCGCGCGTCGGCTGCAGCTTTCCGCTGCTACTCTATTCCACGCTCACTCTTGTCTGTCCTTTTTTAGCTACACCGCTATACCACTATCTATGAGAAGAAAGAGCGCGCCCGCCGGCACATGTTGCTTTCCGATTATTCGTACCTTCCAACTTTCCATTCTAACGAGTATAACTATCAACAATTACGGATCATCTATTTCTTCATCCTAATTGGTCTTTATAATATTGTCATATCACAAGTCGTTTTTGAAAATAATTTTCACAGGTTGCATTACGAAAAATCCAAAACGTATATACAAAACCCCGCAGACCGTTGGAAGTTTGTATTTTATCCTGGATCCGGTTGCTTTTATTGGTCCATGTATGCGAATGAAGCGCTAGGGATAAGTATGTATTTACGGGTCGTTCAGGTAGAGAAGGGAGGTATCTAGGATCGATGCTGGTCAGGAAGCACGAATACATATGCACATGGGGTACGTGATACATTAATACGCTCCTTCCTTCCTTCACTTCCATACATATATGTGTTGGACATAATCGTAGGCATATCCGCGTGGTGCTCCACCGTCTTTACGTCTCTATCGTGGTCGCCGATCGAGACCAATCCAACTTCCACCGCTATCCGTTACATCGTGAACCCATAAGAAAACTCTACTTCTACATATCATTACTCGTGAATAAATCTACGTAAATCTCGGCATACGCAATTACAAAACTATCGCTGGTCACGAACGTCTATAAAATTGATTTGCATTACGTGCCGGAGATACAACGCGGAGCGCGTTTATAAACGCTTGATTCAACCGTCGTTTTTCACCCCACCGTCGTGCGGTCGGCTATCATTTACTACATTGCTGCCCCGTGAAAAAGGCCAGTAGAAAAAAAAAACACACATAAAACGTATATACCCCCGATACTTATCCGATTAGCATTATACGAATGCAATCGTCGCTCACCTGGCCCTATGTACTACCGGCATATGCTCGGAGACCTCCGGATAATCGAGAACTGTGCGTAACTACCGGTGCAATACGTGTTGTTGCAAACGCAGTTGTTGCCTCCAAATAAAATACCACCTGCTCTCGATCGATATAATGTATGCCTTTACTAAGCAAATTGTAGAAAAATGTTTTCGTACGCCAGCTAATTCTGCCAGACTTTGGTCATTCAAATTATCTCTACACTGGACAATGGGCTTAGTTGCTTTGACCTATTTGTCCTCCTTTTATCGCAATAATCGATCGTTCTCCGAGTCAATGCGGAGAAACGAGGATGCTTGTGCTGCGGTGTCTCGAGTGTCTCGAGGAATCTCGAAACTTGTCGCCTGCAGCAGCAGCAGCAGCAACGACAAGTACTACTATTATATCACCGCCTGGGTTACTACGAGAGGGTAAGTTGGATAATTGAAAATCATTTCCGCGGGGGGGGGGGGGGGGGGGGGGAGAAATGAGACAACTTTTTCGCAGAATGCTATGAAATTTATATGTAATATCGGTACAGGCTTCTCTCCCCATCTATCGTTCGACCTTTTTCCCATAGTGCAACAAATCTTTTGTCCCGATTGCTGCAAATCTTGGCTGAGACTGTTTTTCGTCACAACGAAATTCAATTGTCCAGTAGGTGGTATAAAATCTCGATAGATGTTCACAGCGACTACCAAGTAGTCGTGTAGATTTACAAGATTCCTAGTGCGTTGCTTTAATGTTTCAATTAGCCTCAATCGCAATCTATTAAAACCCTTGACACAATGCGTCTCCCAGCTGGCAAACTGACTGCCGAGTTAGTCAAGGGTGGGGGTAACTCGTTGCTACGTAGAGATCGGTCGGTAAGAAAGAATTCGGCTGTCCGTGCATGAAAAATTATTAATTTCGACGATAATCCATGGCCCATTACGGTCGTTAAATTTTTTTTTTTTTGGCGCAAGCGAACCGACCGAACGATAATGCATCAAATAGCGCCAGGCAGAGTCGAATTCGATTCGATCGATCATTTATTCTTTATGCGGTCATATGACTAATCCCCGCAATATCTAAGAAACAATTTTTATATTTTTCTATCGGAACAATTCACCACCAAACGTTTTAATTACGTTAATCGTGACCACCAAACGATTGCGCTTCGAAAGAAACTAATTAAAGCTGAATTAGTCGAAAAAAATTAATAAAAATCGGTCAGCTTGACACGAAATTTTTATTTTTGAAAAAACGCTTGACCATCAAACCTGATTTAATTAGGCCGCCATCGATTGGGGGGGGGGGGGGGGGGGGGGGGGGACAAAAAAAAAGCCAAAGTTGAATCACTGGAAAAAGTTGCGCGGCTAACTTCACAGAGGTAATCGATGCGGTCGACTGACGACTGACGACTGGCGTCGACGAGCACACTGCTGCACAGCAACAACGCGGAGGCACGATTTTCGTCGTCCCTCTGCCGCTTTCCCGAGTATTATTCCCACGCCATTATGGACTCATTGGCGAATTACGGAAGCGACGGTGATAACAGCAATAATTCGGACGACACGAAGGTGAGTTTCGACTTTCAACGGTTTCGTCTTACATCGAAAACGTCAGTCTTCGACAAACTATCATTTTCAACGTTTAGTATGCACTTTCCAAGCTCATGCCCCACCACTAATGTCGTTTACTCGTTTACTTACGAGATGCAAACACAACCAACGATTGTATCGAACCTCTGAAAAGCGAATATCAATCTAGCTGTTCAGTTTTCCCATATTTCCGAGGCAAGCTCTGTGAATTCGGGATAATTCATGGTATTTATGGAATTCTATAAATACCAAACTAAAATTAACCTTTTACAATACAGATGCACTTATGTAAATAAATACAGCTATATTAAATTTTTAGTAGGAAACAATAAAATGTATGTACATACCATTGGCCTCATAATTATCGCTGGCATTGATTAATATTGAGTCAAAGTATCAGTGAAAAAAACAAAGTAAAGTCAATATTTAATATTAATATTTTGGAATATATGATAATATAGGAATATCAATTTGTTTTTCGTCCATGGCACGGTGAAAATATATATTTGTTCTTTCGCCAGTCCAGTAGCCAAGACGTAGCTGGAATCGTAATTGTACACGATACTTGTTTTTTGTTTTCCCAGATGCCTTGTACCATGGACGCTAAAATAGCGGAGAGAAGAGCGAGCGACGCCAACTACGATCCAGTGCAGATGGACATGAGTGAGGTACAAAATGATTGCAAGCGATGAGTATCTTGGTACATAACGCGTATTGACGCTTAGTCAGGTTATCGATAGATCGGTCAGAATTTGATAAAGAATGCGAGGTCGCGCTTTCCAATTTCCTTGAGTTTCTTTCTCTCGAGTCGAGTCCTTTTGCAAAATCACTCGATTCATGGATCCTCTAAGGTTTTGATCTCAAAAAATATCTAAACAAAGGGGAGAGAGAGAGAGAGAAAGAGTTAAAGAGGGAGAAAGGCTAATTGATAAGTAAATGGGTATGATGCCATTTCGTGAGAGAATATTAACACGTAGCTCTGTTGGTAATACATGATACAATATCTACGCACCTCGGCAAGGTCAATGCTGTGCGAGGGTCTTGCAAGTCTACCCCCAAGTCCTATACCGAAGAAATAGGTGAGTAGAGGAAGCTGAAAGAAGGTAACACTCTCTAACAGAACGTGAAAACAAAACAAAAATTTGTAAATCTAGATACACAAACACGAACGAAAGTCAATCGAGAAAATAAACGCGAGAGATAGCTAGGAAAGTTATCGATTTTCAACTAACGGAGAGAATTTTCGTCAGAATTTGTGTGACACGATTCTCCGGTTCGTCGAAAAGAATAAAAACAAGACAAATGGCTCTCAATTGGCTGAGAGTCGGAACAAAAAAATGACGCTAAAAAATTTGAATTGGAAAACCCGACTAACATGTGTATATGAACGAGCGCATCTCTATATCTATATCCCTGTAGAATGCAACCAACACTCTACTATAGCGCCGCGTCGTCCTCTTGGTTTTGGGCGTTGCACTCTCATTGTCTTTTTCGTTTTTTATTTTTTCCGTTTTATTATCGATCATACTCGTTAAATATATATATTGAGCACGCGCGAAAGCGCCACACGTGAATCCTTCAAGAAGCCCGTTATTTTTTCATCTCTAGGAGAGCAACAACAACAATTCGTCCGGAGATTCGGAAAGCGAGGGGGGAGGGGCTTCGAGTCCACCGACCGAACGACAAGTTACCGGCTACTCGAGGAGGGAATCCTCTCGGCACCGATCATCCCCTGCAGACCAGAGGTAGGCTGGTTTGGTTTTTTCCCTCGTTCGTGAACGTGAAAAATTCGCAAAGCCTCAGTGCTTCGCACGGGAATTTCATATTTTACTATTGAATCGAAGAAACCCATTTGTCGAATCACTGTTATCTCGTATATCGAAGTGACTATGATTTTTGGATATCCACAAGAAGCGGACAAGTACTTTAATTACAAAGACTCTTTACCGTTTCTTCGATTCAATAACGACGTCGACGCTACGAGGCGCTTAATTGCGCAATTAGTGTATGTAGCTTTCACGTGTGAGCCGAATAATAATACAAATCTGTGTGGTATACCCCTGCAGAACGTAATCGTTTTACAGGCGCTCGGACCACGAAAGCCATTCCTCCAATTCACGGGATGATCACAAGCCGAGAGCCGAGAGAAACGATCGAGGTCGACGTTCGCGCGAGAGCAGCAAGTCACGCCGAGCCTCTCATGACGATAGACGACAACAGCGTGATACCGATCACACGAGGAATTCTCGCGGTGAATCGAAGAAATCCCGCAATGATGATGGGGAGAGAAAATCACGGGATGAGGAGCGACGAAGAGACAGAACGTCGTCGTCGAGCTCTTGCAGGGATGACCGAAACGACGACCGAGAGAAAAGTGAAAGAGATCATCACTACAGGGAGGACAGACGGGACAGAGACAGAGACAGAGATTATCGAAGGGACAGAGATAGGCGGCATTCCCGGGACGACAGAACCAAGGATCGTCATCGGGAGGAACGTTCATCACGGGGGGACCACAAGGAAAAGGCTCGAACGCGATCACGCTCCAGATCAAAAGATCGTGCGCCACCCCATCCTTTTAGAACTATGAGTTACCGCGAGGAAAAAGGTCGAAACAAATTGGCACAGTTGGAGAAGCTTGGAATCGAGCTAAAAGCACCTGGAGGTGATCCAGTCGTTCCGATCATTCCCGGAGAACCAAATTATTACAACCCCCTTGCCACTGCGACACAGGGAAAGTACGCCGAGCAGATACAAAAGAGAAAACTTCTTTGGGCAAACAAGGTAAGGAAATCAATACGAGGCTATCGTACCGCTATGGAATCTTTTTCAATTTTACATACAAATGATTCTTCGGGTTTTTAATAAGTCGAGCCAATCCCCATTTTCCATTTTCGTTATTTTACCGTTGCATTTTATTCTTCTTGTTTCTTCTACTTTGTTCGATCGTCAGTCAAAACAGGAGGAAGGTAAGGCTACAGTGACAGCGGCATCAACGGCAAATACTTGGATGGGCACGACCTTCACTCACGATCAGGATGGCAAGGTTACAGCAAAATTCAAGCGGTTAATGGGTATAAAGGGCGATCTACCGGCTACATCTCAACCGGGAAACAAGCCGGACATCCTGAAGAAGCAGGAGGAGATGTTTAACAATATGGAGCAACAGTACGAGGTCGCTCGCGCGACGACACACACCCAACGCGGTGTAGGTCTTGGTTACGCATCCGGTGGATATCAATTTCCTCGATAGAACTTCTCAAGATACACTTTTACTTCGGGGACGCGACATATATGTATTATATAAATATATATATAGATAAAGCAAATGACGTTCGCGAGTCAAGCGAACGTGGAAATAACTTTGGCGTTATGTACTAACGAGTACCTCGTTTTCATTTAGAAAAACAACTATCTAATAATATTCCTTTTACACTGTTTAACTTTCTCTCTAATTTGCTTCACGTTAAACGCAAACTATAATTCACTTTTTTTCCGTTAGTTTGTCACATTGTACTATTTTTTTGGTTTTTCTTCTCGAAGCTTTTCATTGATTAATTTCTTTGAAGCGTGAGGCTCGCGCGGCACTAGTTCAAATATGAGTACGAGACGATGCGGCTGCCGAGAGAGAGAAGCATAAATGATATCGATGTTGAACGATATTTCCATTCAAATCTTGTATATTATAGACAAAGGATCCTCGAAAATAAAGAGTTTTCCATTGAATCAGTGTGGAATTTTGTGATTTTATTAGCTAAACCTATCCTAGTTCCCGCAACAAACCGTCGATGTATTACTTTTTTTTTTTTTTTTTCATATCAGTTTACGTGTGAAAAGAAAAAATCCTCGTTTCCCCGTATAAGGATAAAATCTAAAGAATTAGTGTGAACTTAGAGGAATAAGAGAGAATTCCGTATTGACCTACGGTCGGATGTTGTTGAGGCGATGATAATCCCACGTGCCGCCGCGCGCCACAAGCACATCCGAACAATTCCGAGTTCATCCGACGCTCAACTATTCAAACGTGTTTACCAATATGGCGTATCAACGTTTGAATTTGAGCGTTACGTGCAGCAACTAACTAACGTTCAAGCCCCCGGAGTATCGCGTTCGGGTTACCATACCCAGTGAAAACAAATCACCCGTATAAGCACGTTTCGCTTTTCCAACGATTCACGGTCACCGTGAACGATCAACGGACGATCACTATGGAAAATTTTGTTAAGATTGAGAAAATCGGCGAGGGTAAGTTCTTCCCTCTGTGTGCTTTTGTATAAATGATTTTGTCGCTCGCTCGCATGCCTCTGCCGATGATGCTTCCGTTGCATGCATATCTGTCATGTTCGATCAGCAACACGACCATCTCTTTTACGAGCCTTTAACTCATCCATGTAATACACAACCTCTATGCACGCCTCTTACGTTTCCTTGCTCGCCCACACTTTTTTTTCAACCCTCGGTAGAATGTTTCATAGGTTTCCAAAGATCGTGTTGTCACATTAATTATTTACCCTCAATCGGGGAAATTATATTTTTAGCACCATTCTTTTTAATTGAAAAAATATGACTGTATTTTGTAGCGATAGTCCTTTTTTCGTTAGTATGGAAAAATAATGATAGCTACGGATATAAATATTTGTTATATTATAATAATAAGTTGTATCAATGATTTTTCATACTCTCAGGGACTTATGGGGTCGTTTACAAAGGAAAGCACAAGAAAACGGGAGAGATCGTAGCCATGAAAAAGATTCGATTGGAGAGTGACGACGAGGGCATACCCTCTACAGCTATCAGAGAGATATCGCTGCTAAAGGAATTGAAGCATCCCAATATAGTCGGTTTATCGGATGTTCTCATGGAGGAATCGAGGCTTTATCTAATTTTCGAATATTTGACAATGGACTTGAAAAAGTATATGGATAGTCTTGGAAGTGGGAAACTCATGGAGCCCGAAACTGTCAAGTCCTATCTCTATCAGGTAGCGAAGAGTGAAATTATTTGAAAATATCGCTATTACTACTCGATTGAAATTTCAATTGCGCCAACTCAAAAGCACGGGGGGGCAAACGTTTTATTTTATTGCAAACAACGCGATCTCGTTGATATTCGTCGAATCGTCTTTTTCCACAGATCACACGAGCCGTTTTGTTCTGTCACATGCGAAGGGTTTTGCACCGAGACTTGAAGCCCCAAAATTTGTTAATCGACAAGAGAGGTTGCATCAAAGTCGCCGATTTTGGCCTGGGTAGAGCCTTTGGTATTCCAGTGCGGGTTTACACTCACGAGGTCGTGACGTTGTGGTACAGAGCCCCGGAGATTCTACTCGGTTCGAACAGATACTCGTGTGCCATAGATGTCTGGAGCATCGGTTGTATATTTGCGGAAATGGCCACGAAGAAGCCCCTCTTCCAGGGAGACAGCGAGATCGATCAATTGTTTAGGATATTTCGGTGAAGACAAATACTATTACACAATCCAACAGAACTCTACGCATCGTTTGACTCGTAATGTAACGGACAATTCCACACATGTCGAAATTTAATGCAAACTCAATCGGTAGTGCAAAAAGTGTGCATGGAAAAAATACATGTTTTATTGGTTTATCGATCGAAACGATGCGTAGAGTCGATAGAGTGTCGTGTCTTAACCGAGCGACCCAATGTATCTTTCAGCGTTTTACGAACACCTACGGACGAGATCTGGCCAGGCGTCACTCAGCTTTCGGACTACAAAGCCACGTTTCCCAACTGGACGAGCAACAATTTGGCGAGCCAAGTGAAGGTCCTCAACAACGATGGACTTGACCTTTTGCAAGCTATGCTTGTGTACAATCCGGAAAACAGAATAACGGCGCGCGCCGCTCTGCAACATTCGTACTTTGATGATCTCGACAAGAAGAAGCTTCCACCCACGTGATCGCGGAATAACCTCGAGTCGCCATACTTTCCACTCTTTTTTTTAAGTATATTCGCAGGACCACCCGCTATTTTATTATGATTCTCTCGAAAAGTTCCGCTGCTTCGACAGTTTGTCGGACAAACACGAGGAATACGCGAGGACAATAGTTTCCGCACTCTTTTTCCTTATCCTCTTCGAGCGATACTCGAATTTTAAGCACATTGTCACAAGTCTTTTTACATATTTATACATTTTTACTTATTTAACTATATTTTAGCTTATCGTTCAATCCGTGTTCTTCGTTTGTTCGTTTTTACAAATAATTAGAAGTTTTTCCACACGGTAATTTCGAAAGTGTATGATGATTAGATAAAAAAATAAGAGTCTCTCGTGTGTCTCGATGCGCGATTCATTCGGCGCAATTCAGTCCCGAGATTTCCGGAGAAAACAAAAATCTTCTAGGCAGCGTTGCGACGCCTCAACTCCGACGGAGAACAATTCAATGATGTGGATGAAAATTGTATTTTTGTATTACGGAGCTAAACGAATCACTGCCGACGCTGCGTACACTTGTAAATAGTATTAACAAAAAAACAAAACAAAACAAAACAAAAAAAAACAAAAAAGGGGGGCAATCTTACGAGTCGCGGAATCAATTCGTCTCGTACTTTCGTACTATCGGATCGTCATACGCGAAAATTTCTCTCTTTTCGTTTCTTTAACGTACAAACAGCCTGTCGCGCGTTTCGACCCTCAGGCGACAGCCTTTTTCATACGAGTGTCCAAGTTGGGTTTTCCTTATTAATGATAATTATATAATAAATTAATTAGAGAAAAATCCAGAGTATAAAATGTACTTTCCATTATCGAAAATTTCGCTCAATTAAAGCGCTCCGCAATCTTGTCGAAAGTTCATAATAAACATCTTCATACTCATAATTCTCAAAAGTCTGATCCAATTTTCCCTAATATCGCTTTTCTACGACTTCAGCGACAACGGATGTCGAAACTTAGTGGAGAATCTGAGTTTCCGAGAATTTCTACGCCGGCTCGAACGACGCGAATGCGTCATCGTTGTAGCGGCTCGGGTACGAGTCTCTCGGGGTTCCGAGTCCTCTTCTGCCACGCACTCATCTAACCAGAAACATTGCTCTTTGCGATAAATCATTGCCCGGTGGTACCAACGACAGGAGCGTAATAGCTCGATGATTGTCCTCGCGATTTTTTGCACAACCGAGCGCAAAATCTTGAGCATCTTCGGAATGAAAGGTCATTGCGGGCGCAACATCGTCTCGAGCCAATCCTGAAGCTTCGTGCGTGCCACAGTGTGTGGACCATAATTGACACAAGAGTGGGGAGAAGCCCCCCTATATATATCTTCATTCTCGGTTGGTGCTCGTGCCACAGTTGAGAGTCAGCCAAGACAGAAGAAACACGTACGCGCGAACCCCGCACCTTCAATGTGAGTAAACACATTACCGATTTATTTTCCATTACTTCGTAAATATTATATTGAAATATTCGATTTTGAAAAATGTAGAGTTAGTCGAAAAAAAAAAAAAAAAAGAACACGTTACACGAGAATTATCACATTATCGTGACGAGAGATCCAAGCTATCGAAGGTCACAAAGTGTCGAGCGCAATCTCGTCGTTACAGCGCTTATTTATCTTATGTTGCTTCCGGAAAATAATTCATTGATCCGCTGATATTTACCGATCCGCTTGTGGGCACCGGTGCAAAAACAAATAAATATCCTTAATTTTTCGTAATTGAAGAATCAACGCGGTAAAGATGTATCTTTGTTTAACGAATCGTTAGATAAACTCATAGAATTTGTGGTAATTCTTGGTAAATGATTGCGTGTGACGAGGTCGTTGACCGCTCGATAAACCGTGTCCAAGTTCAATTATAATGACGGTCTTCGAAGACGTGTACTTTCCGGTTGACGAGCACGGAAATTATAACGTTGGAACAATTCCGTGATTATAAATAGAACGGAAATGAAGGTTTTAATATCAAACGCGCTTATCAATTAAACCTCGTGGTTCAATGGGTTTTTGTTTTCGCAGATGAGGTCTCTGATCGTTTGCGCGTTATTGGCGAGCTTCTCGGTAATAGCGAACGGTCATTCTTACCACATGGGATCATGTCCGATCGTCGAACCGGCTCGAGGCTTCCAGATGAACAAAGTAACCAAACCATTCGTTCGCGCACAAGATATTTTTAAACACGAATCACCTTATTTTTTCATTGTCTTTTAGTTTTTGGGCAACTGGTACGTTATCCAAAAAACTTCGACCGCGAGCAAGTGCATCAGTTACAATTACACGCGCGGTGAAGAGCCCGGCGAATATTTGATCACTCAGGACTCGAATCATCCAGTTTTGGGTAAGATTTTTTAAAAAACATCGTTATGCCGATTTGTTTTTTTTTTTTTTCTTTTTTTTTTGTGGCACTTGATCCATATGACCGAGACCGAGGGCCGTTTAAAATAGGTCTTTAACGATAATGCGTCATCACGATAATCCCCTATGCACTGGGAGACGACGCGTTGGCTCACCGGACCAGCTACAATCGTCGCGCAGTGTTGATGGAAAAGGAGTACTGTTCTATATCGGGCTCGTCAACTCTCATAAAGCAACCCTCGTCAATGAAATAATGCCTCCGGCTATAAATTACCTCTGGTATTATACGTAATGGTGTGTGTTTGCAGGTCTGACGCCGTTGAAACACGAGTATCACTATACGGGCGAACTCTCGGTACCCGAACCCAGTACACCGGCCCGCATGGAAGTTCGCTTTCCCCTGAGTACGTATCATTCAAAGAAGAATATTTTCACATGTGATAATAAAAAAAGTCGAATATTGAAAATTATAAAAAATATCCAAGTAAGAACGAGTTTTTGATAGTTTATCGAATGATATGTTTGAGCAGGCGTAGCGGGTAGCGCATCGCACATAGTCTTCTCCACGGACTACGACAACTACGCGGCGATTTTTACCTGCCAGAAATTGGCGTTCGCTCATCGTCAGAGCGCCACCATTCTCTCTCGTCACCGCGAGCTCGAAAAGTCGACGATAGACGAGATTCGACGAATGCTCAGCAATTTCGGAGTCGATCCCTTTGAGCTCAGTATCGTGCCTCAAACGGGTTGCCAAACGGGCAACGACCCCGTCAATATCAACGTGAATCCGAGCACTTTCAGCTCGGAGAATATTGGAAATATCGTGCGTAAGGCTGGCGAAAAAATCGGCGACGGTGTCGAATGGGTTGCGAACGCGGGAAGCAAGGTCTATCACAAAATAGCCGGAACCGAGCCGGCATCGACGACCACAACCACTCAACGTTCACCACCGGCCAACATCGCCAAGATCGATACCAATGAGGTCGAATGGATACCGTAACTCATTTTTTGGTTTTTTCATCTAACAATTCCATTTCCAACTCTCTCCGAATTTCTCAACATTCCGTAATACTACAGCGCTATGTGATTTTTTCACCGATCTATGTACCAATAATACCTCTGCTATATAGATCATTCGTAATTTTATAAAATTCGACATTACAATATGTACGCGTTCCTCAAACGCATAATTTCATATTTATTCAACTAAGAAAAAAAGCATTTCTTTTTTCATTATTTCTTAACGATTGAACGTTCACGACTGAACCCGACACCTCGGAAATCCTATGAATAAGTTTCAGCTGTGAAATAAAGACTCGTAACCAAGAAAAACAAACTCATCGGTAATTATTCTCGTAATTATCACAGTGTTTCCTAATCCTATACCCGATCTTTACGAGATTGTTAAAACAAAATTTTCATCAAAGCATTTCCAAAGATGCTATCTACGATTAAATAATCGTCTTTCTCCAGCGGAGAATAAATGAGACTGCATCATTGCGAGAAATTACGACGAGGTCCATATCGGGGTTATCCGGCGATTCGAGGTACCCTTGACCTTATCGGATTAGTGTCGTAATTATTGAATCATTAGATGGAAGATGTCGACGGAGTTGAACCGATAGGTCGTTGGAAAAGTTGTCGTTAATCGATG
This sequence comes from Clistopyga incitator, assembly GCA_947507545.1. Classification (NCBI taxonomy): domain Eukaryota; kingdom Metazoa; phylum Arthropoda; class Insecta; order Hymenoptera; family Ichneumonidae; genus Clistopyga; species Clistopyga incitator. Next base: position 120,790 of record OX382181.1, on the reverse strand, counting down.
ATAAACCTTCGATAAGTTGGTCAATTGTAAACTGTATCGTTATTTTTTTTTTTTAACTCGAATAGAAAAGTTGCAATAGTCCGTGATGTTCGGTTTGTAAATTATTTATACCAAAGTAAAATATTTGAAAGCCAGTTTTTCTTCGATAACTGGGGCATCCGAAAATTCGGTGAAAATATTGTATTTGAAAAATGTAAAAAGTTGAAATGCCGAGGATACCACGTGATGTTTGCAATCCCTCTTTCCCCGCTCTCTCGAATATATATAGGTATCTATTCGACGTGCCCTCTCGTCGATATACATCGTCTCGTGCGGATAATATTAGTACCCTGCGACGTTCCATCCGATCCATCAGTCCCATAGTGACCGTTGAAGAGTGACAACGAGATATTCATCGGGGAGAAGAGCTAACACGAGCGACTCGACTGGTGCAACTAAAATAATATCACTACTCGACGACTACAAAGTTTCTACGACTATTTTCTTTGGCCGGCCCACGAGGCAGAATAATATCAAAGTAAGTTCTTTTTTTTTTTTTTTTTCAAATTCCGTACCTACTCGGCTCACCCAGAAACAACGTCAACACGGCAAAGCAAGGGAACATACTGTTTTGATTCAACAGGCATCTGAAATTGTCCTTTTTTCATTTCCATCAAGGAGAACTTGTCTCGTCAAGGATCCATTGAAATATCATTTTCAAAAAGAAAATTAAATTAACTTGAGTTTAGAAGATAGTGAGATAGCGCGAGCCATCTCAATGCACATTTCGGGCACGCGCAACATCAAAGACACCCCGAGGGACTTGCGACTGGTTACTGTTTATCATCGTAACATCGAAAAGAAGAAATAAACGGGAGCACTGTAATTGGCCTTTACGATGGGTAACGAGGTGGCGCACAGAACCCCCCCTACAATCAAGCCCCAGTTTGACATACGCTCGAGCTTTTTTCCACTGACCCACAAACATGGATCTACCTATGAAGTCATCAATTGTAGAGATAGGGGCAATTGGGCCTCTTGATTCCCTTTAACTCTATGATTTTCCGTTTTTTCCGCAAACGGAAGGCGTCGTTTTTATCAATATTTCTTTTTGCGCTTTTGAGTATCGCGCGCCCTGCATGCACGCGTGCATGCTGTAAGGCTTGGAAATTTCAATCACCAATTCAATTCAATCAAACTCAAGAACCGTTCAACCCATTGAGCTAGAATTTAGCACACGAGTGAAGCGCGGCATCCCGTCTTTCATTGTTGAAACCTCTTGGAGGTTACGTTTGTTGAAAAAAAAAAAGAAAAAAAAATGTTTGCATCGTTTATGTTAAATCGAGACAGTAACGAGCAAGAGAATTGGCATGCGAGAATTTGATTAGCGATTCGGAGTTTATCGGGAGAAGCGAAAGGCAGTGCGCACTGCGTCACTCGTATCGGAGGTTGTTGTTGGACGGTTTGTAGTAACCACCCCTGTAACGTTTATCGCTCTCACTGCGCAGTCTCAATTCTCTTGCCGCCTCACCTGATCCCCGCCGCACACCTTTATATAGCACTCACCCTCGCGACTAGCCGCACGGTCGTTTGTCGTCTCTGCGCTAATCAGTCGTCCAACGTCCTCGCTTCCGTTTACACTTGTCGCAGTCGCGCGCACCAATTATCATTTCAACTATTTGACAAGGGTGAGCTCACGAATTGCCGATTAATTGCAAATTCCTTTTTCGAAAGCTTCTCCTTGATCGTTATCGTGTAACTGTGCCATTGTGTGGCATTGACGCAACGAGACGCCGATCTTACGTATATTTCATCGAGAGAGTAGCCGAGATCGCCGCGCCAAAAACCCTCATTCACAAACGCTTCCGTTCGCGTGTTACTCTCGGAAAATCCCATTGACGTCCAATTTTTTCGATTGTCTCGGCACGATCACGTTGACCTTGTGGCAATTACATTTTTCCGCAAAAGCTCGAAATCCATTGTCGCGCGCTATACTTGAGCCGCACTTGAGATAATGACAAAATAACACGGAATTGCGGTAGACCGATTCCTCGTTTCATTGAATAGCCAAGTTTTGTTTGCTTTCGAAATTGGTACTCGACAGTCGATTTTATTTCTTATTCCCCAATAGGAGGAATAATAATCGCTTTTCAAGCACTATAGTAAAGGAGCAATGGATATACGTGAGATATAGATTGGACGTCGTCGCAGATTTTTAACGAGACCCATTAGACCGATTGGGTGTTCCCCGTGATAAACGTGCGCGCATTGACGTGACAAATTATGGGAATGGGGCTCCCGCGTTTTCGAGCTAAATAGCAGCGCGGATCACGATCGTTTCTCTCGGTTCGGCGTCATCGCGTCGCATTTCATCGCTCGATCATTGTTATATCTATAGGGGCTAGCGTTCTCTCCACTAAAATTCTCGTACCAACAACGATGTCTCAACGACAAATATAACCTGAATTCAATTACCAATTATTCGAACTTGAATCTTGATAAAGTTGAAATGATAATTGAGAATTGAGTAGTATTTCTCGTATGTCAAAGCGCTCGTGGGCAGTCGTATTTCTTGCCGCGCGTCAAATCACTCGGAGCTCTTACTTAAAAATGATTGCCAATCGAAAACGGTTATCGCGAAGTTGACCGATGAAAAAACTATGAAAAACATATAACCAAAGCATAGGGTATTTTGACGCGTTAATCGTCGTTGGAAGGATCAACGGTAATTTTCGTAAACGCTCCATCACCATCGATTAAACGCTAATTGTACTATGAATGAACCCTTATTCCGGCTTATTAATGTCCCAGCAGCGACGGCAGCTACTGCTGTGCCGGTACCTGGTATCCATTTAATAATATACCACTATATATGTGCATATACAGGGATCGGAGACAAAAATAGGCAAGTTCAATTTAGCGAAGATAAGATATACGCGCGATACATTGTCACACCGGAAACGAGTATTTCATTATTATTTCAATATCCCGACGACAATCGTTTCTCCTATTACTCACTCTCAATTCTTTTCATTACACTTAGTATCAGTATAGTTTAGCGATACCAATTCGAAGATGGTTTTTCACAAAAACGAATAATGGGAATGAAATTTAGTTTGGCCGAATGATCGTTGCAGATGATTGCCGTAGCATTTGCACTTTCGATAATCCTGACGGCGGTTAATGTTCGAGCGAGCGTCCTCGTCGCTGACATGACCATGTCGAGAATGGTCGAACTGAACGCCGGTGCGCCCTTTTGCGCCCTTTATCACGATCGCGGTGTCATTCAGCAAATGATTCTCGGGGCCGATCCAAAGAAGGTCCGTCAGATGTCGAGCAATCTTATCGACGATCTCGAAGAGACTTGCAAACAGTCCCGAAGGAAAGGAAATGTACGCATTTATCTGATAATATATACTTGTTGTGAATTAAAGATTCGGTGGGTCAGAGGGAATAAAAAAAGACATTTGAACGCACACAGAAACAGGGAGCAGGCGGAGGATTAATGTATCCCGGGACAAAGTGGTGCGGACCTGGAAACATCGCCGGTTCCTACAACGATCTGGGTTACCACGCGAATGAGGACGCCTGTTGCAGAGAGCACGACCACTGTCCGGTCACTATAAAACCTTACTCTTGCATTCACGGAATTTGCAACACTTCGCCCTTCACCCGTTCACACTGCGACTGCGATGCCAAGTTCCGTAGGTGCCTTCAAAACTTGAATACCGAGGTCGCCAACACCCTCGGTGCATTGTTCTTCAATGTCATTCAGGTTACCTGTTTCAAGGAGCGGCGTCCTTGCTCCCAGTGGCAGAGGTAATAACAACCAACAGCGGCTATTATACTCCTTCTTCGACTCCCGCTCGATCTAACGTGCATCCATCGTCTCATCCGCTACGAATAATCGCATTTTCGCACTTTTTTACGCATCGATATAGCCGTGGAGCACGTCCTATTGTTACATTTTTTTAGTTGTATCGTGTGGCAACGACCCCCGAAATATCGATCGCGAGTAAGTAGACGCCGATGGAAAATCCACAGACCAAAGTCCCTACTAAAAATTCTTCGAAACATTGGAGCGCACGGCGCACGGAGGGATCGACAGAGCCACACTACTACTCTTATTCACGATTATCCAACATTCTCAAATTATCGCAACATCTTTCCAACCAGGAGCCTCGCAATTGAGTGTACGATACATTGAAAATAATATAGCGGTGGTGGTTATTTACCGTCAATTCCTGCCCAATAACCCTTTTACCATCATAAATTAACGATTCCAATCCTATATCTTTCTTTCATACCCCACAATATTGGTACAAATAATACAATTATTGTATTAAATTTAATAATAAAATACATACGATTCTACGATATACGTACCCGCGCATGATGTATATAATTACACTTTACAATCGTATGTTATAAGACGTTTTACGTACTTATGAGTAGTTACGGTTTATCGATCTGTGTCAACGAAAATATATCTATAATATATTTTTACCTGGGCCCCAAACTTTCAAGTTTTTCTTGTACGAGGCTTCTGTATAGATGTGTATTTTTATATCAAAAGTTGAAAGATAATGAGCATTTGCAAAATTTCGATAAATACCAATGAAAGCTGTATCTCGTGACAATGCTAACGGATGTTTGATTTCTTTGGGTGGTGGTTAATTGAATGGTGACATATTTATCCTTGGGTTCGATCAAAATATTCGTTAGAAATATGAAAGTGATTGATTTATTTTTGTATTTCAGAAACGGCTATGGCGAGGCGGAATCGAATCGTCTGTGTTCGCAGTACAAGTTCCGACCGAGCGACAAGTACGTACCGCTAATGCCGCTCAATATGAACATATGAATTCGAAAGCAGCAAAAAGGGGAGCCCGGGAATCGCTGAATCATTCAGTGGAAGCTCCCGTACGAGGCCAAAATAACTATAGATCGTAGTCATAGCGATTATTCAATCGGCTACACCATACGACCAGCAGACACGGCTTTTATTCGGCAACTCAAGAAAACACACGCACACATTTGTCCAACGCTCCTTGCGTATCGATGATCGGAGCTCGATATTCTAGGACCGTCCTCGTACACTCGAAATTAAAATAATCAATTTTCTCAACATCGCGATTTGCCCAAAAATGCAATAAATCACCATTACCAAATGCCCATGCAAGTAGTCACAGCTCAATGCGATATTGTATTTAGTCAACTATCGAGACATATCATATTGTTATATTAGCAATTTTGTATACCTCGGTAGGTCCTAGAACCAGTGGTTAACTATTGGGTTTAGCTTTAATTTAGAGCCGCTCACTTTTTCCTCAGGATTATTACCCGAATTATATTGTGCAGGCCAACATGTGATATACGTATAATTATATTAATGAAATATACTCTGTAATATACGCGTGGCGAAGCTCAATATTGCTCTATGTCTGCAACTACGTCGGCAAACTATTGCCCACTGTAACATCAAAAGTTTACTCTGATTCTTTCGAATCCTATATATATATCCTATATACATATTTATATACAGATACATATAGTGATTCGGTTACTTGGATTTATAACGTTTACACGATTTTTTAGTGCATCCATAACAATATTATAGTCGTAATGGATCAACGTACAACTAATTAATTACGATTGTGAATTCGGCGCGTCAGCATGTTCATCGCCGAATAATTAACAATGAATTTTGAGTCAACGAACGATAAACGATAAAATTGTAAAATTAAAAAATATACCAACAACGATAGTACCTCATTGGACAAAGTAATTTTTTACATAACTCTGCACTTTATTTACAAATTTACAAGTGGTTATTGCAGTTGTCGATTAATAAGAATAATAACACGCGGTATTAGTGTGTAAAATCGTCGAGCTATCGAAACTACGGTTGTTCACCCGGAAAGATTCTTCCTGCCGATAGTGTTTTGAAACAATTTGGCGAAAACTTCACCACAGCGACTTGCCACTTTTACATCTGCATGCTTGTCTGCTCGTGATTCTCCTATATTCACCACCGCGATTCGTTTGTTTGCCTCTACCGCTTGTAGAATTATTCTGTAGCCGGAAAAAGTTGTTAAAGAAGTTCCGAGAACCAACAGAGCATCCGCGTCGTTCACGGAATCGCGAACGTTTTCCACCACGATTCTCGGCACATTGTCACCGAAAAACACTATGTCGGGCTTCAATATACCGCCGCAATTCCTGCACGATGGAACTTTGAAGTCTTCCACTTGATCCTGAAAAAAATCACTACTCCAACTGACTGCTCTTTTTCCAAGCAAACATTTCTACGTAACGAAAGAATTAAGAATTTTTATAAAATTCATCGTTATTCGGCATTACCTGAGTCAATTCCACATCGCCGTCCGGCCTAATTTCCCGTACTTCCACGCTCATCGTGGGATTGAGTTTGTGTAGAGAATTCTGAAAATCCAGTCTGCTGATCTTCTCGTTGCAGCTCAAGCACACGACGACAAAAGCCGTACCGTGTAATTCAATGACGTTGCGACTTCCCGCTTTGGCGTGCAGTCCGTCGACATTCTGAGTGACAACGCAGCTGACCGTACCGGCGTCTTCCAAGGCTTTTAGGGTATCGTGAGTGGCGTTGGGCCGAAAAGATGAAAATCTTGGCCAACCGGTGTAGTTCCTTGCCCAGTATCTACGTCTTATGTGTTGCTTTTCTACAAAATCCTTGTACAGAACTGGTCTTTTGTCGCTAGTCGCATACAATCCGACACCCTCCGATCTGTAATCTGGAATTCCGCTCTCCGTCGATATACCAGCTCCCGTAAGAACGCAAAGCCTGCGTTCCTCTTGCAAAAATCTTCTTAACCGTTCCAGTTCTTCTTCGTTCGGAGGCTGACATTTTGGCACAAAAGCAAGATTCGATAATCCCGCCAAACCTACGATACATCACAATTGCGCGATACAGCGATATTCATAAATATTTCTCCTTAATCTTAACAAGCATCAAATTTCGTACAATAATTGTGCAATCCTCTCACCGGGATACGCTGCTCTCCGCAACATCATGTTCTTCACTGAATGACGAAAAGGTGGACAAAACATTGGTGTTACTTCATCGAATCATCTTGACGGAAATTGTAAACATTTAAAATCATCGTTGGTGATTGTAACGCAAACGTGGCTTGTTATGACATCTTCACCGACGTCATAATGTCATAATAATAATCACGTCCACAAGTACGACAGAGAAATCAACTTGAAAATATTTCGTATGCGGCGCTGCTGCAACTTTTCGAGGGTTGCGGGGTGAAAGTAGTTACGATTGATTGCCGCCGCCGTCGCCGTCGTCGTGTGCGGCGCAGCCAATCGCAGCTGCTCCAATCTCGCACAAGCCGCCGCAATTCAGCCCGAATTCAAATTACAAGATGGAGTATGCAACGGAACCGTTACAGGCGTACAAGTTGGGTAAGAGAAACGTACGCACGTAAACATTACAATAACACAGTTAATAGTCGTATAAATTATTGACAAAGTCTCGTTGATTGACAAGGAGGGGAGATAAATGAAAGAGCGCGACGATCGAAAGGTGTTTATGCGACGGAGAGAAAAAGCGTCCCTCGAATAGTGCTACAACTTCACCAGATTCCGGCATCTCTCCTAATTTCAAGTGATAATTATGTTTTGTTCGTATCTGTTACAGTTTTACACATGCTTCCGACTGATAAAACGTAACTCGAGAGCAGTTGGGGTGCACTGCACGAGGACGAGATGACGGGCGTTCTTTAGTCGTGAAACGGGAGGTGAGTGATTGCGAATATTTCTCGTCTATCGAGAGATATTGGAAAAATAGAAAATAATAAAATAAAAAGGACATCGCTGTAGCGTCTCGAATATTCAATGACAACTAGACTAAAATTAAAGTCTAGCATTATGGTTAAAGACGTGGAAAAATCACGTTCGCCGACTCTGGCTATTCGCTTGGCAACCAGGGACACGTCCGAAAGAAATATTCTCAAGGAAGCCTCCGATCAGACGGAAAAGTTTTCCAAAGAAATGCTCGAACTCAGCACAGAAATGGAATATAAGAAAAAAGAGTTTCACGAGCGTCACAAGAAGCTGCTGGAGCTTCAGGACAAAGCTACATCGGACGCCGTGTCGTCCCTAGAATCGCAGCTGGAGGATAAAACGAGAAAGCTCGAAATGTCGGATAAAGCGAGAGACAGATTGGAAAGAGAATTGATAAATTGCAAATCGGATATGGCTTCGGTCAAGAGAACATTGGATTTAGAGCGTCAGGAGAGACGAGATTTGGAAACTAGGGCTTTGGATTTGATAAAAAGAGCGAAACGAAAGTGGGAAGCGGCGGAGAAGGAGAAGATAGATCAGCTGAATAAACACATAGAGACGCAGACGGTAAGAATTACGGAGCTCTGCACGAGCAACAACGAGATGAGCTCCAAGCTTCAGAGAACTCAGTGCGAATTGGAGACGGCGAATGCCGAACTTCACAAGCTCAAAGTATTCCAAATACAGTACAAAGAGTCGTTGGCTAAGACACGAGAACTGAGTCGTCAGAGCGCTCAGGGTGTGGAGAATAAGCTCGAAGAAATAGCCAACAGAACTCACAATCAGCTGGCGGAGATAAGAATGAAGTTGGAAATGGAAATTGCAAAGAATACGGAGCTCGATGCGAAACTGAGAAACGAACAGGATTCCAATCACTGTCGACAATCGAGATTGAACGTTGCGCTCGAACTCGCGCAATCCGAGTTGAAGGACTGCCAGGAACAGTTGAGAAGCACACAGGCCATGATTCCAGCTCGCGACACGGAGATAGAAACTCTGAGAAATCAGCTCAAAGAGAGATCCAAGCAACTGGAGCACATACCGATGGCCGAGCGGACTATCGCGAATTTGCAGGAACAATTGGAGAAACTTGGTCTGGAAAACGAGCAAATGCGAAGCCAATTGGACGTTGCGAAATCGGATCTCAACGAGACTCTGATGACACTCGAACACAACGAGGATCTCGCGATGACGCTGGAAAAAGTCGATCAGGACAAAGAGGCTCTGCAGAAGAGACTCCAGCGTTCGCTGGAGAAGGAAGAGGAACAGTTGAGGAAGGTCGGAGATCTCGAGGAGTTGCTGAGACGATTGGAACAGAGCGTCACGAAACTCGAGGCCGAGAACGCGAGCCTCAAACGATCGGAAGTCGTTCAGTCGTCACGCGTCAGTGCCACTACGAAGAAGGAGAGCGAGCAAAAAATCGCTTTCCTCGAGCATCAAGTCGAGCGGTTGGAGCAACAATTGCAAACTTCACGTGACAAAGTCGCCGCTGAGAGACTCACGGCCAAACAGGCGCAGACGAGCCTCTGGAAAAAGGAGAAAGAACTCTCGGACGCGAATCTCGACAAGAGAATTGCCACCCGAGAAGCAAAGACCGCAGAGGAGAAGGTCAAGTTGTTGCAGGAGGAGAAGCAAAAATTGACTCGACAGTTGAACGACAAATTCAAAGAAGAGGAGGAGAAAGCCAAGAGACTGTTGAAGGAATTGGAGAGTGCCAAGGCCTCGTTGGCCGAGGTCACGAGAGAGGCCACGAGAAACAAACTTCAAGCCGATTCCGCGCAAAAAGCGCTTACACAAGCCAACAAACAGATCGAAGAGCTTCAGGCTTCGAGCGCGTCGATTCGTCGCGAGCTTGACGCAACGAGAAAACAGATGCGTGGCGATCAGGATCGCGTCGACACGTTGAATGCCGAGAACAAGCGGCTCACCGTCAAGATATCGAGGCACCAGGAGGAAACGAGCGACTTGGAGTCCAAAGTCCAGCAACTCGAGCAGGAGGCTAAATCCCATCAAGTTAACATTGAACTTTTGAAGGAAACTTGCACTGTACTGGAGGAACAATTAACCGACTACGAGAGACTTACCAGCGATCACGAGACTCGGGAAAATACATTGATTCAGGATAAAATGAAGTTGCAAAAAGAACTGGAAGCGTGCGAGCAAAAGTTACGCGAGGCCAAGATAGCCCAGAATGAGGAAAAGACCCTTCGGTTAGTGGCCGAGAGGGCGATCGAGCGACTCGAGTCCGAAACCAGCGACATGGAGACCGAGAGAAATAATCTCTCGACTCAGCGTGATCAGTACAAGAAATTGGCTCAAGAATTAACGAAACAAGTGACCGCCTTGACGAGCAAGTGCGGTGAATTGGAGTGCGATTTGGCTGAAGTACAGAGAGCCCTCGAAACCGCGAGAGGCGAGTCCAGAGTCGTGAAGGAAGAGAGCTCCCAGCATTTGACGCGAATGCACGAATTGAAAGAAGCCAATATGTGTCTCATGGAGGATCTACAAGCCAACGTTGAACAGGGACAAGAATTGAGGATAAGAATCGCCGAGTTGGAGTCTGTGCTCGACGATATACGCCAGTTTTATCAGGAGCGCGAGGTCAAAGCGGAAGGCACGAGATATCAGCAAACAAAACTCATCGATTACTTGACCCTCAAACTTGAGGAAGCGGCCAAGAGGAAGAAAACCGTTTGCGATAAGATATTTGGCACGAAACAAAAGGAAAATGTTCCGCCGACGGGTACGGGTATGCCGGTTGGTTACAGAGAGCTGGAAAATCAATTGGCGAGTGAACGCGCCAAGGTTAAAGCTCTCACCGAACAATTGCTCGCTATCAAAGCCGCACAAGCATCGAGCCCAGTCTCGCCCACGCCGCTTTCCCCAGAGTCGAAAAAAGCTCTTGGATATTCCATTGAGCAACAGGCCAATGAGGATGCACTTATGATGACGAGGCAGGGCTCTGTTCAGAGAATGCGGCATAATATTCCCCACAGATTCAACGTTGAAATGTCGATGCGCGCCGGTAAATGTGCGGTTTGCCTCGAGACCATTCAATTTGGCAAACGCGCGGTTGTCTGCTCCGAGTGCCAAATAATAACACATCATAAATGCTCGCTGATGATGCCGGCGAATTGCGGATTACCCGGAGGATTCGCTAAACACCTCGACAAAAACCAGTGGAAGTCCAGCGACGATAGCCTTTCGAATTTCGGAGGCAGCGTTCAAACTCTCGCACTCGATGAACCGGACACCGTGGAATCATCATCGGTAAGGGGCAATTATCACGACCTCATTTTTTTTTTTTTTTTTTTCCATTTCATGTTCGTATTGCTCTGTCTCACGAACTTTTATATGTAAGCCACGAAATATTTATTTACACGTTTTATAGAATTCAAAAGAACACCAGCGAAACGGTGATACGGCAGTACACATGGAAAGTTGGGTGAAGGTGCCGGGTCGCGCGAAGGCTTCTTGGGAGAGGAAGTATCTACGGCTGGAAGGAACCTGCCTCTGTCTCTATGAACATCAGCCATGTCAGGGAATGGCACCGATAAGTCGATTAGAATTAGATGATAAACACGGATTTAACGTAAATGAGAATGTACAGCAAGCCGAGGTGGCCGGAACGGCAAAATCTGATTTGCCTTTCGTACTGCGGGTAGAATCAAATTCTTCGACAACATGCTGGCCGAGCTCGAGACTCGACATTATGGCTCTCAGCCAATTGGATAAGAAAAATTGGCTAAAGGCATTGAGAAACGTTGCGAATCATAATGGACCGGGAAGAATTTCCAAAGCCGACAAGTTTCAGACTATTCTCAAACTTGAGAAAAATCAGGTGCGTGTGGAAATTCCCCCTTTCCTAAAGCTCGTAAAATTTTCTAATAAATTAATTATTATTCTTAATTTTTTGTATTCTTATACAAAAAGTTGGACCTGAACTGCGTGGTAGAGTTGGAACAGGAAAATCTTCTTCTTCTGGGGTCTGAAGAAGGACTTTTTTCCTATCGCCCTGGAAAATCTCATGTTTTAACGAAAATACGAGGCGTCAAAAGAGTCCATCAGCTATCGTTGCATCCCCACCTCGGTCTCGCTATGATGATCGCCGGCGAGGATAGGCAACTGGTGTCTTGCGACCTGAGGCAATTGAAAAGCAATGGCTTAGCTGCAGAGTGCTCAAGGCCCGCGATAAACACAAAGACCGTTCTTACCGGCTGTGAAAGTTGTCATCTCTATCAAATTCAGGGCGAAATGCTTTGCGCGGCAACAGCCACTCACGTTGTGTAAGTTCAATATCTTTTTCATTCTGTTAAGTAGAACGTTGCACATTGCATCGTTTGTTTGGATCGTCCCTCACGAAACAGTAAATTTTGTAAAAAAAATTCTCCAGATTATTGAAATGGGTTAGTGGCGAAGAGTCCGGGGAATTCATAGCAGTGCGCGAACTTGAGACACAGGAGCCTTGTAGTTGCGCTATTTTCACCGGCCGCGCACTCATCGTAGGTTCTCACAAATTCTTTCAAATTGACTTGGAGAATTACGCCATTGATGGTGAGTTTTGAGAATTCAAATTGTTTTATATTGCATATCGCCAAACAACGATATCTCTATTTTTCACTTGTTATTTTCAGACTTTCCTGAGGAGGACGATAGTTCCGTAAAAGCGGCACTGTGCGGTGTCGCTAGGCTTGGAATTTTCCCCGTTTGCGTTCTCAACGTTTCGAATAGTCATCAGGCCGTTGAACTCCTCTTGTGTTACAATGAATTTGGTGTATTCGTTAATGAATCCGGTCAACGAACCCGTGTCGTTGACCCAACTTGGAGCCACCTGCCTTTCGCTTTCGGTAAGATTTTTTTATTTTTTTATTTTTACTCGTCGATCCAGTACGGAACTCGTGGAATACGAAGCTCAACGAGATATGTTTCCAGCGTTCCGGAAACCCTATCTCTTCATCGTTCACTTCTCGTCCGTTGAAATCATCAAACTCGACACCGAGGCCTTCAAGTCTAAGACAAAAAGCCCGGAAAAAACTCTAATAGAACTCAACAATCCGCGATACCTTGGATACGCGGGTCTGCGCAGTATTTACGTGTCGGCCGTTAATTCGGCATTGGAGATTCAGAGAATCGACGGACAAACTTCTTTGACCAGAACGAGCGCAAGTCTCACTAGTTTGGATACTCTGTAAGTTTCTCCTTCATTTATCGAATACCCTTGATATGCACGGGAACGTGGCGGACAAAGAATTCAATTACACGTGTCGTTGCAACTCGTGTGCATATCTGTAACGAAACGTAATCAGTTTGGGCCTCGTGTAATATACATAGAAGCGTATGTTAAATACGCATTGAATGCTTCATTAGTTGATGGCTTAAAAGTAGGTCATTGCTTTGTGATGATCGAAATTTAAGAATGAAGACTCTATAAGATAACCGAAATTCAAACGGCAAGTCATGTTTCGGAACAATGGAAATTTCGTTTCGTCACGGAATAGACAAAGTGAATCCAAATTTTTTTATTACCCGAAATATCAATCGGCCCTGAGTCGATTGCATCACAGTGTCTCTTACAGAGTACAATTTTTGGAGGTGTGGCATATCACCAGTTTAATGAGAGCTCGAAGCATTTTACAAATACAAAATAATATCCATGATTATTTGTATACATTATAAAAGCTCCGAGCATTTGCAAATTGCTGTAATTTCGATAGACTGACTCTAAATAAATTGGCCGTTGTTCAGAAAAGTTGGTTTGAAAAAATTCCCGCATAGTTTTTGCCATTTATCGTTCCAGTGATAGCCACCACTCAATGAAATATTCTTTCATTTTTAATAACTCATGATTTGCTATTCTTTTTTTATTCGTACATATCTCCCGGGCATTCCATGGTTTCCCATTCATCATTTATACCAAGTTCAAAGAACGAGTGATTTTTCATTCAGTCTTTACTTCGAGTCTGAGCAACGAATTATTTTTCATTCATTATTCATTTCGAGTCTAAATCATGAATAACCTTTTCACCACACGCGCTAATACACACGCTCTCCATACATTACTCTCCTGTACTTGAAACAATTGACTTTCGCTCTGTTTAGTGGTACCGCGGTCAGACCCGAATTTTATTTTATATACTCATATTTGTCGATTCTACAGAATTCATTCCGACACTCACATTTAACATGATCATTTGTACGCCGATTTTTATTATAAGTAACGTAAACTCACGGTTGATTTTAAGAGCCATTGAAGTGCCCATTTACTTTAATGGAAATTTGAAAATTTCCAATATTAAATACAATAGAGTGACGCCGATAGGTACTTTACCGATAGGTCTTAAAATGACCACGCGTAGACGCGCAGATGATAAGCCATAATTTACTATATATTATAGAGCCCAAGACGACGATAGCAGTTCGGAATTTAGCTTCACGTCGAGTCTGATGGAAGCGCTCGATGGTCAAGGCAAGAGGGTCCACTTTGCCAACATCTCCAATCACTGATCATCTTGCCTACCGTTGAATTACCGTTAAACAATGGACCAAGATTAAATATTGGAACGCAGACTTATCGATAATTAACTCAAGCCTGCCGAAATATAAACAGCTCTTGCCGGGAAAGTAACGAGAGAGAGAGGGTAAGAACTAACTGTAGAGTTGTAGGTGAAAAAATCTTAACCCTAACAACTTTTCGTCTTAAGCTCAGCGTACCTTCGAATGTCGCGTTTTCGTACACATAGAGATCTCACTTTTTTTTATACTTAATTATTTAAGCTATAGAGGCCCGCCATTTAGTATTACAAAGAAAAAATATAAAAATATTCTTTGTACGTTTATTCGTTTTTCATGATTCTGCGATTACTATCTCAGACCGATCGTACAGCTCGAAGAGTACATATAGACAACGGTACTCTCTATCGGGATCGCACAAGCATAGTCGTACTTAACTCAAACTACTTACTATACAGTATACTATAAATATATGCGGATACTCCTCGCGACATCGTACCTATCGGAATAAATTAATTTAATAGTAGTGTATAGTATATAATGGTAACTTGCATATCCTTTATGATTTGAATATAATAATATATTTTCGACCTTTGTACGTCAGAAAAGTCTTTGTAATTTTGTACTCTTAAGAGAAGTGACGTGTTTCTGTTTAATAAATAAAGATTTGTATTATAACGTCCAAGGTATGACGCGACTCATTGTTGACCCCGCGGCTCTCGCAGTCGCCTTTCATTACGGGCGTAACTTCCCGACTTATCCCGGTTGCTTTCGAATATCCTGTCTGAAGTAACAATTATGCATTTCCGTCATTAATAAGCTCAATAAACCCGCTGAAATATTGCTAAAAAATTTCTTCTCCAAGCTTTAGAGTATTTCTAAACATAGAGGATCTTTGGAAAAATGTTTCCTACAGGTATAACTCCTCTATGCTTAAACTTCAACTGATGACGGGACAATCGATTTTGTAAAAGATAGATTATCCTTGTAAAATAAACAAAGAGCGCGTTGGCAAAAATATCCGAGTACCGAGCGTCCAAATTAGTTAGCTAACCAAACTCACCGACTGCGAAACTTCCATAACACTTCAATGAATGACGCGACAATCGAAATGACATTGCATCGGACCTTCGCTTTGTGCGGTCTTGTTTTTCTCCAAAATAGTTTTAAATCAAAAAGTCGAGTGTGCGTTTGCATGAACTTTTTCACTTTCGTCAGAGTGCAGGAAATTTGTGTTTTTGTTTCGAGATTCGACAAAAGGTATCTAAAGCGATAGTTTCGATCGTTCCCATGTTAACGTCGGGCCTGGAAATGAGCGACATTAAAAAATGGCTAAGTGATGCAGAGTGATGCGACATCCGGCAACCCTTGACACTGGGACTCGCGTTCTTGAAATATTCATCGACTTGTAGACTTGGGTTTTGAAGAAAAAAAAAACAAAAAGTCTTCAAGGAATACGCTCGACATTGCGATCAAGTTCAATGCCCGAAATATGCAGACTATTAAAGAAAAGAAAAGAACTATGTACGATTATTAAAGAAAAACAATGTTTTAGTTGTATAACAAAAATAGCCTCTGTTCGGGTTTTTTTTTTTTTTTTCTCTACACCGGCCCAAGTAGCGCCGATAATTCGATTGCTTATCAATTATAATTGTCCCATGTTGCAGAACAATGGAGAGAAGGGTCGCTTTCCATTGTCCTTATCTAGCATCTCACCGTAAAATAAATCATAAATATAAAGCACAAACGCAAAGGTCGCTGCTCTTGCTCGATTATAATTTTTTCTTTGGAAAATGATAATCGAACGAGGATAGCCAGGCCAATGATTCCCTGTCGTAGGTAAATTGCACAAAGGTCATTTACAATTTAATTATTTCATTAGCATTTATATAAGTTTAGTGATATGTGTAACTGGTGGAATGAGGGGTTCAGGTGGGGGTAGACGCATGTTATAAAGACTTGTGAGAACCCCGAGGGTTCGTCATTGTAAGTTTCCCTCCGATCGAATTGAACGACCGGAACGTCGTCGTCCTATTTCGTCTACCGACACGATTGCTATTTTTTTACATGTGAGCCGATAAGTGATACGATACATACGAAAAAAAAAAAAAAAAAAAAAAAAGAGTCTGCACACGCTGTGTGGTGATTTACTTGTGAAAGAAAAGTTCTTGGAAGAAAAGTGACCGCGAGATGACGAGCAAAAATAGTGGCAGCGGAGAAAAGCCGGGCTGGTACTGCGATGAAGATATCGTTATTTCCGGTATCGCCGGCCGGTTTCCGGACTCTGACAACATGAAGCACTTTCAAGAGAATCTCTTCAACAAGGTCGATCTCGTTACCGGCGATGATCGGCGCTGGAAATTAGGTACATTTATGTCATAAATTAGCAAACAAGATTGTAATTACATTTTTTTTATTATCATTATTTTTTCATTGTCGTTTCTTCAATAACGTCAATTACGTGTTTTGTCGTTTATCAATTTATATGAGATCGGTATTTTTCGGGTGAAATAAGTTACTTACGCTAAAAGTATTCAGCTAAAATTACATTTGGCGCTTACATTATTTAGATCATCCCGAGATCCCTCAGCGTACTGGAAAAATTAACGAAGTCGGAAAATTCGATTCGCTTTTTTTCGGAGTGCATTTCAAGCAGGCTCATACTATGGACCCCATGTGCAGAATGATGCTGGAACATGCCTACGAAGCGATTGTCGATGCGGGAGTGAATCCTCGTCAGCTTCGTGGCACCAAGACTGGTGTTTTCATCGGTGCTTGCTTCTCCGAATCGGAAAAAACTTGGTTTTACGAAAAGCTACAGGTATGCGACGAAATATTTTTACTAAAATTATTTCCACACACACACACACACACACACACATATATATGAATGTTTTTCGAATTCGTGGGAGGAAAGCAGTCTTTTTGCTTTTTGTGATGCGTGAAAATTGTGGAAAACAGGTAAACGGTTTCGGTATCACCGGATGCAGCAGAGCCATGTTGGCAAACAGGATTTCTTACTGGCTGGGTGTTCATGGCCCGAGTTACACAGTCGATTCTGCCTGCAGCTCGAGTCTCTTCGCTATGGAAAATGCTTACAGAGCTATTCGTTCTGGACAATGCGATGCTGCTCTCGTTGGGGGTGCTAATCTTTGCCTTCATCCTTATGTATCACTTCAGTTCTCTCGTCTCGGTAAGTGTCTAAGATCTCACAGTAGCGCTTGTTGAAAACCGCATGTTTTTAAAGACAGAGGAAGATCGAGTAAAGGAGATAATCTTTTGGTGCGCTATTCTTTGTAGGTGTTCTTTCTCCGGACGGTCGTTGCAAATCTTTCGATGCCGACGCAAACGGCTACACCCGTAGCGAGACCGTTGGTCTAGTGTTTTTACAGAGGGCCAAAGACGCTAAGCGAATTTACGCTACATACATCCACGGCAAAACTAACTGCGACGGTTTCAAGGAACAGGGTATCACTTTCCCATCGAGCGTCATGCAGAGCGCTCTTCTCAAGGAATTCTACGAAGAATGTGGCATTCCACCATCGATCTTGTCCTACGTTGAGGCCCACGGTACGGGAACCAAAGTCGGCGATCCCGAAGAAGTAAATGCACTCGAGAGAGTTTTCTGCCCAGGAAGAACTACTCCCCTGAGAATAGGTTCGATCAAGTCGAATGTCGGTCACGCCGAACCCGCCAGTGGTCTCTGCTCTATCGCCAAGGTACACCCCCCCCCCCCCCCCCCCCCCCATTTTCCACATTTTTTTGTAATCTCACCAAATCAATAACGTTCGATAAACTGTACACGATTGTTGGATCAATGAAACACTTGTAGATCGTGATTGCCATGGAAACGGGATTAATTCCACCAAATCTCCACTACAATCGTCCTCGCGAAGGCGTGAAAGCTCTGGAAGATGGTCGAATCAAAGTAATATCGGAAGTGACACCCTGGGAAGGAGGCTACGTCGGCCTTAACTCGTTCGGTTTTGGCGGTGCAAATGCTCATATTTTACTCAAGTCCAATCCTAAGGAAAAAGTAAACGGCGGAGCGCCAAATGACGATCTGCCGCGACTGGTGGTGACATCCGGACGTACCGAAGAGGCCGTTGATACTATCCTCAAGGACGTAAGTAAAAATTCATCAAAAGAGGCTTTTTGTCAACAAATACTTTTAATGAAATTAACGAGTGTGTTAAATGTATTATTCAACAGGTAGAGAGTCGTCCCGTCGACGTAGAGTACGTCAGGCTACTTCAGGATATACACAGCGAGGAAATTCCGGGACACATGTACCGAGGATACACGATCGTCGGTGGTAGCGCTACCAAGGAAAATCCCCTCCGAGATATCCAACATTTCCCAGGGGCGAAACGTCCGATTTGGTTCGTTTTTTCGGGTATGGGTTCCCAATGGCCAGCCATGGGAACTGCTCTTTTGCGATTCCCGGTATTCGCTGCAGCTATTGAGAAGTGCGACGCAGTTTTGAAACCTCGCGGTGTCGATATTTACGATATTCTCACGAATAAAAACAAAAGTACCTTCGACAACATTCTCAATTCTTTCGTCGGCATCGCAGCGGTCCAGGTAATAAAGAATTTTTTTTGTTTTCTTTTTCATCTAGTAATTGTACGTAATCATGTAACTGTAATTTACTTGTTGGACCGAGAGAGATTGATATGTTTTACGCGGCACTATTTGTCAGATCGGTCTCGTTGATCTTCTGAGTCACGTTGGGATTGTACCTGACAAGATAATCGGTCACTCGGTTGGTGAGCTCGGCTGTGCCTACGCTGACGGTTGTTTCACAGCCGAGCAAATGGTTCTTTCGGCTTATTCTCGAGGTCTTGCCTCGATTGAGACGGAAACGATCCACGGATCGATGGCAGCTGTGGGCTTGGGTTACCAAGAAATGAAGGATCTCTGCCCTCCGGATATCGAAGTCGCGTGTCACAATGGACCGGAGAGTTGTACCATCAGTGGACCTGCCGCTTCTATGACAGCCTTTGTCGCAAAACTCCAAGTAAGATATACCGTTGAGAGTGACATGTATTTCACGAGATCTAACTTGTGATGTAATGTTAACGTCGACAGGCACAGAAAATCTTCGCGAGGGAAGTACCATGCAGTAATATTGCGTATCACAGTCGGTACATTGCAAAAGCGGGACCGAAACTGCTGGCCTATCTGCGGCAAGTGATTCCGGAGCCGAAACCAAGAAGCCCCAAGTGGTTGAGTACTTCGGTGCGTCGTAGCGAGTGGAGCACAGCCGCGGCACGTCTTTCCTCAGCGGAATATCACACAAACAATCTTTTGAGCCCTGTCCTCTTCGAGGAAACCTCGTCTATGATTCCCAAGGACGCTGTTACCATCGAAATTGCGCCGCACGGTTTGCTTCAGGCGATTCTACGTCGATCCCTCAATCCCGGAGTGACGAACATCGGCTTGACTCAGCGCGGCCACAAGGACAACGTCGAGGTATTTCTTCAGGGTCTCGGAAAGATCTTCAGTGTAGGAATTCATCCGCAGATTTCAAAACTCTTCCCGGAAGTTCAATTTCCCGTGAGCCGTGGAACTCCGATGATATCGCCTCTCGTTCGGTGGGAACACTCGGACGACTGGTACGTAACGTCCTACAGAATGCAGGAGAAAATCACATCCGGAGAAAGAACTGTCGAGGTGACGCTCTCCGACGAGGATTATGAATATATGGCGGGCCATGTGATTGACGGAAGAAATCTCTTTCCCGCAACGGGCTATCTGTGCCTTGTGTGGGAAACCGTTGGAATGATGAGAGGAGAACTCTACACCGAAGTATCCGTCGTTTTTGAGGATGTCAAGTTTTTGCGGGCTACTACCATTCCGAAAGAGGGCATTGTAGAACTCACGCTCATGATTCAAAAGGGTCAGTTACTTAACTCGATATTATTATTACTACTACTACTACACTTGGTTGTTGTTTATGTAGTGGAAGAAATTACACACGCAACTGGCAACCGAAACGTCAAATGAAACAATCACTTTTTAATTACTCGAAACTACGAAATTTTCTTTTTCAACAATTATTATTATTATTACTATTATTATTTCCAATTGTTACGAATCGCAGGTACGGGAAGGTTCGAAGTAGTTGAGGGTGGCGCAGCCGTTGTAACGGGACTAATCCGATATACCGGAAAGCCATCTCAAGAAAAAATTAATCTCCCCCAAGCGAATGACGACGATGTTATCCAAGAGTTGTCGTCAAAGGACGTGTACAAAGAGCTCAGACTTCGCGGTTATCAATATAGCGGACTGTTCCGAAGTGTCAAAAGCTCGACAATCGACGCTTCCAAGGGAAGTATCACTTGGGCGAACAACTGGGTAGCCTTCATGGACAATATGCTACAAATGCACATTCTGGCCACTGATACCCGAGGATTATTCGTTCCTACGGGAATTCAAAAGCTCACCATCGATACCAAGACTCATCTAAACATTATTCGTGCCACCGCAACCGAAGAGAAGCGTAAGTCGAGCAACTTATTTTGACAGTGTGAGAGAGTGACGGAAAAAATATCAATTTATCTTTCTTCTAACGTGCAGAGAGTTTATTGATTTTTTTTTTTTGTAGAATTCACGGTAAGACGCTATCAGGAGTATGACACAATAGTGTCGGGCGGTGTCGAGATTCGTGGCCTTAAAGCGAGCGCAATATCTCGGAGAAAAGCCGCGGGTGAGCCGGTTCTCGAATCGTACAAGTTCGTGGCCCACCGAGACGGTGCGGAGACTTCGCTCAAAGAATTCATCCGTATCACCGGAAATATTGCCCTGGAGAATCACCTCGGGATCAAAGTGAAAACAGTCGAGGCTATCGACGATGGGATAGTACCGTCATTGGAAGAGCTCGCCTCGCCATACGTACTACAGACTCTGGGCGATGTTCCTCTCATCCAAGCGGACGTGCACATCACCGCCTCGGCGAATCCCTTCGAGGAAGGAAAACTTCCGCAAAACTTGACGTTCAGTGAATCGAAGAAGCTTACAGCGGAATTCGGTGCTCTTCTCGCGAGCGGTCGTGATCTCTTCACCAAGTCAAAGACCCAAGTTCTCAAGCAACTTCTCCTCACTCTCAAAGACGGGGGTTTTTTGATTACTCGGGAGAGCGGAAACACAGCGGATATCTTGACCGCGGCCTCGCGCTACGATCTGGACGTTGTCGTTGAGAAGCGCATTAAAAACGAATTGGTTTTCCTGTTCAGGAAACGCAGCAAAATGTCGAAAAACATGGTAATCATTAACGTCGCGAGCAACAATTTCGATTGGGTAGCAAAGCTACGTTCGGTCATGAAATCCGAACGTGAGAACGTCGCCGGTGCCAACGGGAGAATAATTCTCGTGAGCGAGAAAGATTTCGAAAACGGTCTTATGGGTCTGGTGAATTGTCTGCGCAAAGAACCCGACGGTGAGATCGTTCGTGGTTATCTAATCCAGGACAAAAACGCTCCGGATTTCTCAAAGGAAAATCCTCTCTACGCTTCTCAGCTTAGCCTCGATTTGGCGGTGAATGTACTTCGTGAAAACGGACTTTGGGGAACTTACAGACATTTGGAGCTCGCGGAGGTGAGCGAAGAGCCGGCAATTCACGCTTGGGCAAATCAGCTAGTTCGTGGCGATCTAAACTCCTTGAGGTGGTTGGAGGGTCCGTTGAATCCGACTCAAGATAAGGAAAAACTCGTGAGGGTTGTGTACGCTTCGATAAACTTCCGTGACGTTATGCTAGCGACGGGAAAATTGGCGATTGAAGTCGTAGCGAATAATCGTTTTGATCAGGAATGCGCGTTTGGATTGGAATACTCGGGCATAGATGACTCAGGGCGTCGTATAATGGGACTGATAAAGGCCCGCGGCTTCTCGAACCTCGTTCTCCAAGATGAAAATCTCGTATGGCAAGTTCCAGAGGCATGGTCGCTGGAGGACGCTGCCACGATTCCGTGCGTCTACGCGACCGCCTACTATGCTCTTTATTTGAGCGGAAGAATGAAGAAAGGCGATAAGGTACTGATTCACGCTGGTTCCGGAGGTGTGGGACAAGCGGCGATAACACTGGCCCTTCACGAGGGCTGTCAAGTATTCACGACCGTTGGAACACCGGAAAAGCGCAGATTCATCAGAGAACGCTTTCCGCAAATCCCCAACGATCATATAGGCAATTCTCGTGACACGAGCTTCGAGCAAATGATCGTCAGAGAGACCAAAGGACGTGGCGTTGATATCGTGCTCAATTCCCTGGCGGAAGAGAAACTTCAGGCGTCTGTTCGTTGTTTGGCGTTTGGTGGTCGTTTCCTCGAGATCGGCAAATTCGATCTCGCTGCGAACAATCCACTGGGAATGGAGGCTTTCCTCAAGGAAATCAGCTTCTTTGGGATTATGCTTGATCATCTTCTCGTCGCGTCATCGGAAAAAAAAGCCGAATTACAGAAATATCTGCAAGCTGGACTTGACAGCGGTGCTGTGAAACCCCTATCGCGGACTGTCTTTCCCAAGGAAGAATTGGCCGCGGCGTTCCGTTACATGGCTGCGGGTAAACACATTGGAAAGGTAATCGTAAGCATTCACGGTAAAAACGAGACTCCGGATTCACCGGTGAAAGCTCTGCCGCGTTTCCACTGCCTCGCGAATCACAGCTACGTTATTCTCGGAGGTCTCGGTGGATTCGGGCTCGAACTCGCCGACTGGCTCGTTCTCCGAGGTGCGACACATCTCGTTCTCACCTCACGAACGGGTATCAAGAATGGCTATCAGCTATTGCGCACACAATTGTGGAAGAGTTACGGAGTCAAGGTCGTGATTATTTCCGGTAAAGATGCCTCCAAGCTTCAAGATTGTCAAGATATATTGAGCACCGCGACGAAGCTCGCTCCCGTTGCCGGAATCTTCAATCTCGCGGTAATTCTCAAGGACAGTCTAATGGAAAATCAGACTGAGGAAGGATTCGTGGAATCTTTCAGATCGAAAGCCTGGAGCACGAAACAACTCGATCAAGTTTCGAGAAAAATGTGCCCACAGCTGCGGCACTTTGTCGTATTTTCGTCTGTTTCGTGTGGACGAGGTAACGCCGGACAGACCAATTATGGAATGGCAAATTCGGTGATGGAGAGAATTTGCGAGAGACGAGTTGCCGAGGGTCTACCCGGACTGGCCGTGCAATGGGGAGCCGTTGGTGATGTTGGCCTCGTCGCTGAAATGCTCGAGGATCACAAAGAGCTCGTTATAGGAGGAACGCTGCAGCAGAGAATCTCCTCGTGTCTCGCCGAACTTGACAAGTTCTTGAGGCAAACCGGCGCCCCGATCGTTTCGAGCATGGTCGTCGCGGAAAAACGTGCCGGTGGCTCTGGTGCATTGAATATTGTCGACACCGTTCTCAATATTATGAGCTTGAAGGATCTCAAGTCCGTGAGCATACACACGTCCCTCGCTGAACTCGGTATGGACTCGATGATGGCCGTCGAGATAAAACAAACGCTTGAACGCGAGTTTGAAATATTCTTGACCGCTCAGGATATTCGCGGGCTCAACTTTGCTAAACTCATGGAAATGTCGTCAAAGGAGGCCGAGGTGAGGAAGAAACGCACCGGTCAGGGCCTCACCGGTGAAGAATTGTTGACGGGTATGAAGGTTTTTGTCCATCTCCTCGGTGACAAGGAACTCTCGCAGGAAGTTTGCCTGAAACTCGCGACTAAAGAAGAGCCTGGCAGAGACGAAGTCTTTCTTATTCCTGGTATCGAAGGCTATGGCAATGTTTTCAGCAATCTCGCCGATAAAATACGTTCCCCGGCAACGTGTTTGCAACTTCTCAACAGCGACTGCCACAAAACTAGCATCGAAGAAATTGCCGAACGCTTTTTACCGGTGAGTACTTTTTTTTATACAAATAGTTATCCCCTTCCGGGTTGGGACAATAGAATGCTTTTTGAAAAATAAACTTGACGAGGTAAATTAGCCTCTATGAAAATTTTCGATTTTTTTTTTCTCCTTTCGTGTCTAGCATGTCCTCAAGAGAAACAAGAGCCGTCGTGATTTCGTGATTGCCGGTTACTCTTTTGGTACCCTCGTGGCGATCGAACTCGCGCGGAAGTTAGAAGCCGAGGGTTTGACCGGTAGATTGGTCCTCATCGACGGATCACCGGAACTCATGAAATCTATAAAGGAACAACAATTATCGCCAAGTGTCGAAGAGGAACTTCAAAGCAACATTCTTCTCGGTATTATGGACATAGTTGCTCCTGCCGTCAGTCCCCAGGTACGTTTCATTCCATCTTGCACCACTATTTAACCACAAACTTTTATTATTCAATTGACGAAAAATAATCATATACACGTGTGTCATATACAGCTCGTGACTGTACTAGAAAAGTGCAAAACGTGGGACGATAAAATGGACTCTTTCATGACCCTCATACCTACCGGAGGAACGAACGTAGCTCTCGAAGAGCAGAGATCTCTATTTACAGCGATATTCCAACGTCTCATAGCCGTACAGAATTATGATCACACGGGTGTTCCACCGCTCAGATCGTCCATCATCTTACTCAAGCCTAGCTGTCCAAGTTTGAAATCGGTTAGCCCGGACTATGGCCTCAGCACGGTAATTTTTTTTTCTTCTTTTAAACACTCCTTAAATATTCATCGTTAAACGATCAATGATGTTATGATGTTTAAACGTGAAACAGGTAACGCGCGAAAAGATAGAGATGTATACGGTCGAGGGAAATCATATGACGATACTCGAAAATCCGAAAATCGCTACGGCGATAAACGGCGAGCCTCTCGAGGATGCAGCGGCCTTCAAAGCAAGCATTATGGAAGACGGCAAGATTCTTGCACCAATCACAGATCCGCAACACAACAGATCTTAGTTTTTAAAAACATTTTCTCGACGTTGTTACCAATGGCCAATCGTTGATATAGAATTGAGTTCGCGCGACGTGTAATTATCATTGGTATTATAATGTAATGTAGTTGTGTAAATGTAATTGTGTTAAGTGTGATTTCATCTGACGACCCACAATCTCTTGTTGTTTAAACGTTCTTAATGAAACTATACTCTTGAAAATCTTACCAAAGACTTTTTTCTTGTGTTTTTTTTTTTCTACACCGTATATAGACTTACTGAATAGTTGAGACTATTTCAACATTTTGGCGCTAAACAGCGAAAATCGAGGCCTCGTTACGAAATCTCGTTACAATGGAGTCACCTCGGTTTTTAAAAAATCTCGAAATGTTATTGAAAATATGTATATATGACGTTTTTTTTTTTTAATATCAAAAACTACTAAAAATAGTAACTCACAAAATCGTTACGGAGATTGGGGCTTGTGGCATTATTAGAATTATTTGTACGAAGAATTAAAGGGTTACGCTTAGTTGACGTCCGAAGAGAGACGGAATTTCCGGGAGTTTTTTTTGTAAAGAAATTCGTGAAGCTTTTTTAATAAATCTTTTGTATTCTTAAGGAGCACGTTTGTCGAGGATCTTTTACAGTTTTTGAAATTCAATCAACAGCAAAGAGTAATAATTTTTCTTCCGTTTACTTCGTGTAGATAAACATTCATTTTGATGAAAAAATCGAAAATATTTACATGTTAATGACATACGTAAGTGACAATTAATTCATTCATACTTGTAATCGGGCTTGTGACAGCCTCGCTAATGACCAAGACTCATTGTCATTCTAAAAAGTCCATATATATATATATATAATGATATATCGTTATCCAATCGCATCGATCATCTACGTCAATTGTATAGCTCTGCATTAACCGATATTACTGATTGGTAGAAATTAAAAGCTGACAGTACGATAACTTATTGTTGTATGAGGAAAATTTTGTTTTTTGTTTTTAATGAAGCTACAAACAATGCAATATATCGTTAGAGACCATCGCGAAGTCGTGATGACGCGCGATACGAACGAGTTGCAAAAATAAGTGAAAGAAAAGTGTGATAATTGCAATCACCCGATAGTCAAAGTAGCCATCATTATCACATACGTTGAATAATGCGATTCAAAATTCTCCCTTTAAAAATGCCGGCCGAATTGACTTAATAACTACGTTATTATCGATATTAGAACAAACTTATCTTAAAATCTATGTTCACAGATCCATTGGCTCCAGCTCGATATTACTAGGTCCTTCCATAAGAGATTGATTCATATCGGGAATATCCTCGAGATTATTGTTCGTAAAAGTGTTGTTATTGTCTGTAACATTGCTGCTGCTGCTGCTGTTGTTGTTGTTGTTGTTGTCATTATTATCGGTTATGCTAGAAAATTGTTGCATGTTTTGACGCGTCGACAGCATTCTCAGATGTTTGCTAGGTGGTTCCCACAGGACTAGAGCCATGGAGGGCCTCTCTCTGAAAGAGAAAAAACTGTCTAGCTTCAATTTCATTATCGACAATTGGCACCAATAAATTTCTGTGCCAATCGTTTTATAGATTCACGTAGAGTAACATTAAAAGTTGCAACTTACAATTTTGAGAGTAGAGACGCCGGCAGCAGAGGTTCTCGGTGCAGTCTTTTCAGTTCATCGGAAATTACCAGCCTCGGATGCATACTCTTTCCATTTTCTACACTAGACGGAGCTGGCTCGATCTCTAGATCGATGCAGGCGTCTTCCGAAGAGGTACCGCAACAAGGTCGAGTTTCGCCAACACCGGAGGTCGAAGGTACAGCATTTTGGCTGTAATTGTTACTTATATGCATATCCTGAAAGTGCGCCGCCATTTTTTCTTCAGTGATGAACTGCTTCGCTCGATGACTGGAGGGAAGAAAAAAAAAGAAAAATCGATAAAACGGGAGGGTTTTCCTGTTTTTATTTTGTTTGAATTTTGTCGAGCCAACGATACGTACGTTTCTGCAATATCGGGAATGTCGATTTTTCTCTTGACTCGCAGAGGACAATCGGGCTGTTGCTTCTTGCCGGTGAATCTTACGAGCTGCGACTGCTGAACACTGGGAACGCACCAGGGCATCATCATAGGTGGTACTTGCGGCATTTGAGGCCAGGGTGCGGACTGATGAGGGCTATTCTGCTGACCCATCATGTGTTGGAATATCGACTGTGGAGTATGAAGGTGGGCGCTACCCATTGTCGTCTGCACCGGAGAATGAATCACTTGGTATTGCGATGGCATTGCCATTTCACCGTCCCCAGGAACTTCCGAAAATGTCTGACGATCAATCGCGACGACCGTACTCGGCAATGTTTTTATATGTCAAACACTCGACACGTTGGAGAAATGGATACAACGCGAGTGCTGCACGTTTTTTCAATGAAATCCGTGTTATTATCGAAAAGAGATTTAAACGGCCCGAATTATGCGATAATCGGTGTGGAATTATATATGAAAAATACGTATGTCGTTCCCAAGGCCAGCACCAGACGCTAACCTCCTGGAGGACTTTGCATATGTTTGTAGCTCGGGTAAATCAACGGCAAAGGAATCGCGATTATTTATACCGTTCTCGGTTATATACAAACACGGAGGATGTCAACGTCTCGTGTCGCTCGATAGTCACACAATGACACAATTTGAACGATGATAAGTTGGTGAAAATCAAAGCTCTCGTTTTGATACGTACGTTCTGTTGCGCGCACTGTTTTCGCTCTCGTCGTTGGTAATCGGGTGACGACGGACCCCTTACCGTACACTGTTGAGACTCAACAGTGTACGAGAACTTTCCTCAAACAGTACTAGAACTTTCTCAATTCACAGAATCGTTATTGATTAGGGATTAAATCGAATGGACAAAGCACTTTGCTGCTATTTTATCGTCAGCTTAATCAGTTTATCATTCCGATGTTGATCAGTATGTATATGAAAAAAGTGAATTATATTTCGTGATGTTATTTTCAAGCGCACACAAAGCTGCTGCTGCTGCTGCTGCTGCTGCGACTGTCAATGCCGCTCTCCAACTCGGTCGGTATAGCACATGGAAAAAACTCGAAAACAAAAACAAAAAACTATCGGGAAAACTGGTATCCCGAAAAATTGCTCGATCATATTTTATTTAAATAATAAGAGGGACGCGCGTATTTTAAAACCAAAGAGACGCAAGTCCTTTCGTTCGGTGTAGTATTTTATTTGAATAAAATTAATTTTTTTTTAGAGTTTCATAAATTTAGTAACGTTCGATAAATGCTCCAACAGTGAGTAATCTAAAACACAAACATATACAAGTATGTGTCGATCTAAATAATTGTTGAAAAGAAGGAGGGACGATAACTGACGATAGAGATTATAATATCCTCGATAGTTTCACATTACACGTCTATTCCGCGAGTTTCCAGAGTCTTGATCTTTTAAAAATCGCAGTGAAGTAGACTGTGTTGAGCGGCAAACGCGATCTTCGTGTGCCGAAGCCTCCGAACAATACAATAATGGCTAATGTGGGTGGCACCTTTCGCGTAAATTTTCGTTACACAAAGGTCGCGTCGATCGTACTTTCCGTGCCGAATTTCACAAAGGTCGACAAAGAATCGCGCAAAGAATTTCGAGTACTTTGACGAAGCTGGCATTCAAGGCTTGTTCGGAGCGCTTCTCGGTCTCTTTGGGGTTGCGTATCTCACGAAAAGGAACATTATCAGCACCAGTAGAGCAACGACCGCCACGCATATTGCCAGCTTAATTTCCGGCCAGAGGATCATCCTGTCGAGAGCGAGTTCACGGAGAGCGAGGGGACCGTCCGGTGGTTCGCACGGTGCCTGTACTATTATATCCTGCCGTAAAACCTGTTTTCCCTTGCAATTTGTCAATTTATTTAGCATCTCCGTCGCATGAATCTGCGGTAGAAGCATCGCGAGGGTCCACTGTAACGGGCTGAGCTTTTGACACCACCAAGGCAAGTTTTCCAAATGCACGGTGACACCCCCACCCAGAGTCATTTCACCGATTACCAGGCCCGCGAACAGAGCTCCCAAGCTGCTCCACTTACACACGTGAGCGAAAAACACGCAAATAAAATGCTGTAGCATCAGATAGAGCAATCCATAGGCGAGATAGTACCATAGGGACGTTAGATTCTCGTCCACGACAAGATGGAGGCCGGACATTGCGTACGCTGGCGCCAAGTACATCAAGTAAACGACGCACCACGACGGCGCACTGCAGATAATCTGAAGGTGGGAGAAAAAAGAAAAATAAGAAAAAAAAAACCAACAACACCGATTGTTATTATTGTCATGGACATGGGTGAAATCGCAAAAACCGTACCTCCAAGAAAATGTAGATAAATCTTCCGTAAAGATCATCCCTTATGTCCCTCTCGACGTTTGGTCTCGTTTCGGTAACTTCACAGATCGCCACGAGACTGAGAGGCCAGAAAAAGATGCCCAAACTCGCATAGTGAAAACCTATTCTATCCCTGAGATACAAGTCACCGTCACCGGCAACGTCCCAGAATATCGCTCCAAGTATAATACTGAGCGAGGCGGCGATTACGATTTTCTGTAAAAGCATCGTTAACGCCCATGGTTGACTGTAGATTAGAGTTTTTAGGAGTATAGCGTAAATTTGAATGAATATATTGGCTGTGGACATAGAGGGCGGTAGAGCACCCGGTGGACCTGGATCGCTCAACCCTGGTAATCGTGATCTCGCCAGTTCCGCCAAGTGATCTATTCTCTGCGACGATTCCAGCATCGCTTCCGCTGACAAATCGTCCAAAGTAACCAGGTCCACTGTAACGAAAAAAAAAAACAAAAAAACAAAATTATCAACGCTCCGTCATCATGAAAAATATCGTGCGGATGGTTAATGATGACAGGTGACACTATATAATACGTACGATAATAGTCGGAAGGATTTTTAAAGGGCGGGCATGGAAAGTCCGCGAGAGCAAAGTACGGGAGCATTTCGCGTCGCGGTCCGGAGTACATGATTCTTCCACCGGAGGTCAAAGCTACTCTCGACACCATAGTGAGTATCTCGTAAGTCGGTGGATGCAATGTGAGAACGACGAGTCTCTGTCCCCTCGTGGCCCATTGTCTCAGATATTCGACTAGGAAAAAAGCGTCAAAGATATCGAGACCGTGGGTCGGTCGGTCCAACGTGAGCACATGAGAATCCTGCAAGAGTCGACACGCCAGGGCCAACCTTCGGGCTTCGGACGTTGTCAGTGTATTGACTAAACAGTGCTTGGTAGCTTCGAGACCGAGTTCCTGAAGTATCGCTTCGGTCTCCATGGGAGAAGCCCTCGAGCTTCCCCTAAGGCACATGTAGAAGCTTAAAATTTGTTGAGCCGTCAAACCCGGACTCAGGCCACTTTCAGCTGGTAGATAGGCAACCCGTGACCTGAAATTCAAAGGAAAACTCTTTTTCTTCTTCTTCTTCTTCGTCTTGTTGTTCCGCGTTAGCGGATTTTCGAAAATTTCGTCACCTCAATGTGCTCGAGGATACGGGACGACCATTGAAAAGAATATCACCGCCCCCCCTTTTGGCTCTTCCGCGTCCGGCAATAGTTTCAACGATGGCGGTGCCTTCTCGCTCGGTGGTCGACATGATAGCGAGGACGTCGTTGGCGCCGGCTTCGAGTGTGATACCGCGTAGCAACGGTAATCCATCGGAGCCAGAGGCTTCGACGCCACGCAATTGAAGATGCGGATGCTGGGGCGAGGATATCCGCCGGTGTTGGATCGCCGAGTAACTTTCGGGTCCGAGAATTCCTTGAGCCTGACCGTATCCCGGATCCATCGGAGCGATGCTGTGCCTTCTGTTGGCTCTGCCCTCGCCGCTCAGAAGATTGGCCTCACTCGCGCTTCGCAATCTCGCATTTTCTCGGACTATGAGGTGCGAGTGAGCCTGGTGCGGTTCCGTTCTGCTCGGTGTTGTCGCGTGTACCTGTCGAAAATCGGGATCGCTACGGGCGGAGCGCATCGCTGTTCCAGCGTGGCCGACACCGCTGTGAGATATTCTTCGACCTTCCTCGCTCGAGTCATAGCCGCTCGAGCCGTCGCGGCCTCTCGACGGTGGCAAAACTCTCGGTAGCCCAAATTTCAAATATGTGTACGAGTTGCTCGCCAACGGACTCTTCGGACCGTACCTCGGATGCCTCAAGATGCTCTGGACCGTCGAGTCGCGTAGTTGGAAGTTTCCGTACGGTAGCGGAGATTTCTCAGCCGAACCCAATGCCGAGTCCGTAAAATCGGAATTGAGATTTTGTCTGAAAACACAATCCTTCGATCGATTTTCATTGCTTCCCAATCGCGTACGCCCTCGATACGACGACACTTTTCGGGCTCACCTGTAAATCGACCATGCATGAAGATCCTCACTCGCCGGAGCTTCCAGACCCCGTGTGTCCAGGCCTCCTGGCACCGAGTACCGTCTCTCCAGTTCCCACGCTTCCGAACCCATTTTTCCTCTATCGCTGCAACCAATTATTACCAATTTATATTTCTTCATTTCCAACAAACTCAACTACACGCTCAATATCTTTGCAGATAACTCAATAACAATAATAATAATAATGACTTTACATAGAAACACACACTCACTCACAATCTAATTTTAGAATAAGGATAAATCACCGATCACTTCCATCATCTTTGTACGTGCTAAGTGAATTACAGGAATGCGAAGGGGGTGCGTGTGGGATATAGTAGAGGCCGAAGGATACGACAAAAACGTACGTCCGAGAGACGCTCGCGCTCGGAAGGATGACCGTGAAAGCCTACTATACTACTCTCCGTCCCGGCGCCGGCATTCCGGCGGCAACCTCGTGTTGGTTGGCAATAGTGGCAGCGGCGCGCCTATCCGACAAAAGCACCAGCCGCAATTGCGGTACAACAAAGCCATAGCCCATAGGTACAGGAGGTTCGTGAATTTCGCTGAACGATAGCGAGATAAAGTTAGGACGGTGCTCGATCGTCCGTGAGGAACGTCCAACGTGGAAAAAAAAGGAAAAAAAACGGTGCGGATACCGCTACAAGCCCGCTAAACACATACCGGCATGCGGTATATATTCGTATGGATTATCGAATACACGGGAAGCCTCGATGACGAGCCAAGTAAGATCCAAGTTACATAGGCTATGGAGAGAGAGAGAGAGAGAGAGAGAGGAAGCTGCCAGAGAACGCGTGCCACTCTCGCGCACCAGCATCCCACTTAACGGTAAGCCCCGACCTAAAAATCCATCGTCGCCACCTGTTCATTGCCGCTGCCGGTTCATTTTAATGGATCTGGAGATGATGAGGAGGAATAACAGCGATCTCGAGTGAACTTGACCTACCTGCAACCGGACGAAAATATATTCACAAAAAATATTAAATTTTCATGTATCACAAGTGTGATTTCTGTAAGACGGATGATGATTTTTGAAATTCATTCGATCGAATGAAGCATCAAAGAACAGAGAGCGAACGTCATACGGCTAGTCGAAGGTGGTGGTGACGGCGGCTCTTACCGCTGAAACACTCGCATGTGTGCTCTACAACTCATACCGCCGGGAAAGGTGTTATTCGCACCCACAAGTTTCTCAGCAGCGACTTTTTAATCGCCACTCATCTCGAGTGTGTCTGTCACACATGTGTCTCTGAAAATACAGCAAATACTCGTTACCTCGTGGAAAAATCATAATTTCTCGTTTAGTTTACCGTTTTACGTGCTGTCACGTAGAAAATCCTATTATTATTATTATTAAGTATATTCTATACTCGGAGAGACACGCGTAGCCACTATCTCCAATGTCTCTCGACCCGCACGTGAAAATAAAAATCCGGCCTTTCTATTTATACGAGGAAAAGTAGCGGAATACTATGCGAGATAGAAATTTACAGCTCTCGACGTCGTTACGGAAAATCGGCTAAAATTCCAACACTTGCTGGCAATTGCTCAAATTCACTCGTGTTATTTCATCTCTCTACTCAAAGCTTCCTCTATCGCACACTCGATTTGTATTTGTATTTATTTGCTTTGTATATTTTCAAGAGCGCCGCCGCAAGAGTGCAGTAATATTGGCCGGTTGTTGAGCAAATTCCCGGTCGCAGTTTCGCTGACTAATGACTTTAACGAGGTACATGTATATCGTAGAGGATTGGTTCGCGGCCGGTAGCAGCTTCTTGATACGAGAAGAAAGATGTAGTGTATCGCCGCTGTACTCGGGGCAGTGTTGGGCGAGTTGTGGATGGACTCGGTATACCAGCGGCGAACCATGAGAATTCCACGAACCGTTACAATTTCCCTTCGTTTGTAACTGCTGGCGACTATACATACCACTCTATCACGGAACACACGACACCAAGCCCGCGCTCTATCTAGGGATCCCATGCGTTCGTGAGTCATTAAGGTGTAGTGAAATAATCATCGTCGAGACTTCTCCATGCGTCACTGGATCACTATAATTTTCATACGCCGCGCATAGCGGTAGAGCTTTTTTTTTTTTTTTTTTAATTCCATTTTACAGAATGGATTGCGGTGAACGGTGAGGCCGGTGAAACGACCCCCATCGACGAAATGACGAAGAAAAAGCATTCTTTGAAAAATAGCATATCAAATGAACTGTACGACATGTGGCTCACTAACGGTAAGTAGAGAGTATACGAATCTCGGATTACCACCTGTAAGTATAAACATACATGTCCGGAGATATAAAAAACGCTCGATAGCCTCGAGACTCTCCCGCAAACGTCGCAATCGCGCATATCGTAGCATTAATATTTATATCTCAGACGATAATTTCACTGGTATGTTGCAACAGGTGAGCGCGTTTGACGTGTACACTTGAAAACGGAATCTTCGCGTCCCATTGTAGTCAATGAGGCCAATAAGATGATATCGAATTTTTAATTAAATCTCCTCGGTCGAAAAGTATATTTAATTGTGATTTCACTGTCCGGGAGGTAGTATACAGCGGTGGTTTATCTAATAAACCAGTTATTTCACATCTATATAAAATGAAAGTATATCTCCGGCCAAGCCGTTGGACAGGCGAATTTATCAAATCACTCTCCACGAATATACCACTGGTTTCTATCGACTCGCGGCTGACGCGGAATGCCGCTGCATTTTTTTTTTTTCTTTCTTTCTTTCCCCCCCACCCCCCACCACCCCGCGTCAACAGACTCGTAACGATCCACATGTATTTCTCGCAGATGTACGATACACTTATATCCCTAATTATTATCACGGCATAACGCGCAAAGCTTGGAAAAAAGTTTTATAAATTTTCATAAAGATAAGCGCTAAAGAGAAAAGAATAATCTTTGATAAAGTTGCATAAAAAATTATGAGAAAAAGCCTGGCGCGACGATGAACCACCGCCGCGATTCGATAAGAAAAATCAAGTAGACGTTCCCCGCTAGACAACGTCGAGATATATCATGCAACGAGTATATATATGCAACTTAATTTCTCCGTCTACCTATTTCGCATAGTACGAGATCCCACGCACCGGTTTCATCACACAGATTGCAGAGTCGCGTGGACACGCGCTGACTCGTCTACGAGTGTATAATACGTACAGACTCCGGTGGCCTCGATTCCGGGGGCGGCAAATCACATACATATATTTCTCTCGCGTTTCCTGGAAATCGTGGAAAGTGCGTCAAAAATTCTTCGCTCAGATTCGCAGCGTGCAACAACGTTCCACGACTTCCGGTAGTTCACCGAGCGGCGCCCGTTAACCTTTGTACTCGGGTTCCCGTCGATCTCCCTCGAATTTTCTTTCACTTCGTCCAACCAAACATAATGCTTTCTCGGCGTACAGGTTTCGCGATGCACTCTTCTCTTGTCCTATCGCACCGTATTAACCGTGAAAAACTGTCACACGTATCTCAAACGTTTTCGGATCAAAGTCTCCTTCGTTAAGCCTTTGAAATCATATCGAAACGCCGATGGATCGTCAATGGGAGTGGCACGATGCGCCTCGATAGAACGCTCCGAGGTCAATATTATTACTTTTCATTCGGTTGCCCTCCCCCCGGTCCACAGTCATGCACGGCGTGTGCACGATGCACGTTCAATTTGAATTGCAAATATCGCTCGTGTCAGCGATGAGCTTTCCGTACGCGTAACTTCGTACATAGAGCCGTGTACGATAGTCGCTTGCTCGGACGTTCGAGTCTCCACCACCACCGACAATATTCCACACTCCGGAATATCTCTCGTTATTTTCTCTCCAATCCGGGAAACTCGGAAGCTATTGTACAAGGGTTTCGAGATCCAGCCTCGTCTACCGATTTAGCAATTTCCAATGAGATACTATCGTAGCTTCCGACTTGGTCGCTCTTCCGAAGCCTACTCTACCTCACCCACCATTATTATCCAAAGCGTACGTCGTCGTATTATCGAAGAGAATAAAAAGAAGAAGCAAAAAAATGCCGCAACCTTCATGCATATTCCTCCCCTTTTTCACGATTATTATTTGCCCGTAAGCCGCATAAAACATAATACACGCATCTTTTAATTGAAAGGCACAACCGCTTGGACTCGCGTCTGGATTGCACACGTGCGCGCGCGCTGCATTGTGCATACGTGTGTAATCAACTACCACCACGGTGCGTGTTTATGCCGCAAGCCTCGCTAGACTCTCTTCTTCGCTCTCTTCGCGGTTCGCACAATACGGCGGGGGGGTACGCACCTCGTGTCTTCACCACTGTTAAAATATAAAATATACATACTACCGTAGTATATCCGCTTTACAACGTTGAGAGAGGTTACGCGAATACCTTACAATGTGGGCGATTCCCGGATCCCCGTACGCACGGGAAAATTCATGGACGAATCTCCGTGATAATGACTCACCGGCCTTACGACGTACCGCGGCACACACAAATATATATATATATATATATATATATACACACCTCTCCTTCTCTCCCGACGGAGGAATTGCCGCTTTTTCTTGTATGGACTCTTCAGCCTAGCGTCCGACGAGTAGCGATCTCCATCGTTTTGTGCGGTCGACGACGTTCCCGACAACGAAGGAAAACAAATGAAACTGCAGCGAATCGCGAAACTGTCTCGTCCGCACTATCGTAGCTTCTGTGATTTGCGCGTGTCCCTCTGCCGTGAGAGATTTAGCCGATTAAAAGGACGCACGCGGTGCGATACGAACGGGGAGGAGCATCGGTATGCGGTGTTCCACGACGTTCGGTCAACAGGCCGACGACGAGACAGCAGCAGCGAGTCGCTGTCAGAGTCGCTCGGTAGAGCCTGTTGGCTTGTGGTTACCCGTGACGCCCGTTCGTTCTCGCGGACTCGTCGGCTCGCCCCGCCGCCGCCGCCGCCGCCGCCGCTTACCGAGCCGCCTCTCTCCGACAAACGGCTCACTCTCTTCTCCCCCTTCCCCCATTCGACGAGCACAAGAGTGCAAGACATTCACCTCGGTCCTGTGGTGGCGACTCTTTTGAACACGCATCGGCCAGGTATTCTACAGTCCGCGCTGTCGGGAGGCCAGCTACGTTTCTGCTTCGCGCACAAAATCCAGTGTTTCTTCGGTCGTCCTCGCTGACGACGACGGTGATTCACCGTCAGAGTTTCGTCGAGCTTCGATGATTCGGTTCCAATAGTCGATTCGATTGTCTCCATTTCCGTTTTCGACAACTTTCTCGATGTACGAGGTCCTTGATGTTGAATCCTGTGAAACTACTATCGGAGACGGACAATTGGTTTTTTAACAATAACAAATATTCACTTTTGCAGGATGTGATTGATGATCGTGTAGCACCGAGTGACGTTTTCAGAGAGAGAGACGCAACGGAGAAGATATTTGTCGGAGGTGAGGCGGGATCGTTTGCCATGACGCCACCGGAATGTATTCTTGAGATTGGTAACGTTTCGCATTCGAGCGCGGTTGTTGTCGAAGGAAGCTGCTTCTCGAAATCGGAACCCACGACCGTTTTGAGAGATGTTTCCGCGAGGGTACACGGAGGCGAAGTACTCGCTGTTCTGGGCTCGAAAGGCTCCGGAAAGAGAGCACTGCTCGACGTTATTGGTACCGTACTAGAAATATTTATTTGTTCCGTTAAATGTTTTTTTTTTTTTTTTTTTTTTTTTTTTTTACAATTTTAATGAAAGAAAAAAGAAATGAATAATGTATAATATTTTGGACAGCCGGAAGGGCGGTGGGAGAAACAAGAGGCCGGGTGACTCTGGGTGGAAGCTTACTCACTCCAGAATTATTCAGAAGGCACGGCGGTTATGTGGCTCATAGATGCCACTTGTTGCCGAGCTTGACGGTCCGTCAAACGTTGACTTACGCCACGTGGCTGGCTAATTTGAAGAATCGTGATGCCAGAGTTCGTCAAACATTGGCCGACTTGGCGCTCTCCCAAGTGGCCAATCGAGCCGTCAACGATCTCACGCGACCGGAATATCGTCGATTGATGCTGGGTGTTCAACTGGCCAAAGATCCGAGCCTTCTGCTTCTCGATGAACCCACTTGGGACACCGATCCGTTGAATACTTACTTGATAGTTTCTATGCTGTGGTCTTACGCGACACGGCGAGGTTCGATCGTCGTTTTAACGATGGAAACACCAAGATCGGACGTTCTGCCTTTCGTCAGCCGGGTAACTCTTCTGTGCCTCGGAGCCGTTGTTTACTCCGGACCGACCAGGAGTATGCTCGATTACTTCACGTACATTGGATTTCCTTGCCCGGAACTTGAAAATCCCCTCATGTATTATCGTGAGTGTGAAATTAATCAAATGAAATATCGATTTCTTAATCGAGAAAATAATATTTCAATTGATTTCAGTGTGCCTCTCGACGGTGGATCGTCGCTCGAGGGAACGTTTCCTCGAGTCGAATCAACAAATATCAGTCCTAGTTGAGAAATTCAAAATCGAGGGAGGTCTTTACATGGAGGAAGCCCCTCAGAGTGTACCCAGTGTCAAAGAAACGCCTCTCGGTTTTTTGCACAAAGGTTTAGGGCGTGGTATCAAGCCAGGTTGTTTCTCGACGCTTCTCGCTTTGTATCTGTAAGTTTCCATCGACCGTCGAGCCACGAGTATCTTTCATGAATTTTCCATAAATTTCCATAACCGAATACCGACCGTGACTGAACTTTGCGCAGGAGAGGAATGGCAACTACATTCTCTTTCAACAAATCGGGCTTGGGACACTTTGCAGCGCGAATACTTCTTCTACCGTTCTGCATAGCATTTCTCAGTATATCGTACTCTCACTCGAGTCCTCTACAGTCCAGAATATTTCTACAAATCGAGGGACTCGCTTTCAATTGTCTCACTTTATTCTATTTAGCTGGAATTGCAACGACAGCGCTTCTCTGTGAGTACCTCTGAATTTTTATTTTCCACACGACACCCAACACGATGGTCGTACGATGATTTTGAATGTTACAGTTCCCGGATTTCGAGCGAGGTATTACCAGGAGAAGAGGGAAGGTCTCTACGGCGGTGCGATGTTTCTCACGTCCTATACTCTGCTTAGCCTTCCGTTGAGCTTTATTTCTACAGTAATAACGATAGGGATTTTGATACCGATCGTCGAGCTCGATTTGACGTCGTGGGCGTACGCCTCGGGGACACTTTGGGCGAGTTTCATAGCCGCGGAACAGGTGACGGTAGCTTTTTTCATGGTAGTCGCTGGACCGCTTACCGGAGCGACGACAGTCTTGTATCTAACACTCGTTTCTCTTCTCATTGCGTCTGGCGGTGTTCGAAGTTTAAAGAATTTGCCGGACTGGCTTGCCGCCGTTTCCACCGCACTGCCCGCGCGATACGCTTCACTTGCGCTCAATCAATTGACCATAGACGTGTCTTCGCTCTCCAATTTGCCTTACAACGAGAGTCTCACCTGCCCCGGTATACCCGAATTGTGTAGATATCCAGACGGCAAGAGCTATCTCATTAAAAGATTTACACGCGACGGTGAAAACACCTCCGAAGTCCTAAACGTTGATCTTAATCTTCTCATTTCCTTGGCTTTCGCAATAGGATTGATCATTTTTAACAGTGTATTATATTTACTCCCTCTACCTGCAAGAGTTAAAGCTAAATTTCGAGAATAATTCGCAAACTTTGTACTTTACCGATTATTATATATGTTATTAGTTATAAGAGTTTACTTATTATTATTACAATACGTTTGGTATAATTTCACCGGTTTACGAAGACTTTATTCCATAAGCACTTGTTATGGCATATATTGTATATTTATTTCGTATATTAAAAAAAACACACACACACAATAACTATAACGTATGTCTCTGCAGTCGTATTTACATATACTTGGTGGTGTAAAAATTGATTTTTTTCCTCGTCCAAGTCGTTGGATATTAAATGGTGGAATCGTACATTCTCAAATGCAATCCTCGTTGGGCTTAACTCTCTTCGTCCACAGGCACTTGACCCATAACTTTCAGATCGTCGG
Source organism: Clistopyga incitator (assembly GCA_947507545.1). Classification (NCBI taxonomy): domain Eukaryota; kingdom Metazoa; phylum Arthropoda; class Insecta; order Hymenoptera; family Ichneumonidae; genus Clistopyga; species Clistopyga incitator. Next base: position 81,091 of record OX382181.1, on the reverse strand, counting down.
ATACAGAAAACTCGCAGCCAGTTGAACTGACGATTTCGCTGATATCGACGTTTGGTGCAATTTCGATTAATTTCAAACCTTCTCCCTTGTCAACCTCAAAAACGGCGAGATCCGTAATTACAAGATCGACACACTGTTGACCTGAAAACGAGACGTTATTCCAACAATTGATCAATTCAATTTTTTCAAAGTTCCAGAGCAGTTGATATATAAAATTGATCGTTTATTTTTCGCGACATTTATACCTGTGACCGGTAAAGTGCAGTTTGACAGGATCTTGGGACTACCGTCTCGTGCTTTGTGCTCCATCGTTACGACGACTCTGGTTTCCGCTGCCGATACAAGATCCATTGCACCGCCCATTCCTTTTACCATCGTGCCGGGGATCATCCAGTTCGCGAGGTCACCTCTCTGCGACACTTGCATACCTCCCAGGATAGTCAGATCTACGTGGCCACTGAAGAGTCCGATCGACGGGGAAAAACAACAACAAACAAAGTACTCGAATTTATCTAATTTGAAATACCGTTTTTCAACCGATTTGAATTACGCTGTTTCGCCAAATCTCTCATGGCGCAATTCGTTAGAAATTGTGCGTTATTTACCCTCTAATCATCGCGAAACTCTCTTCGCTTCCAAAGAATGATGCACCCGGAAGAACAGTGACGGACTCCTTGCCGGCATTTATCAAATCCGCGTCAACCTCTTCCTCCGTTGGGAATGGACCGAGTCCCAACAATCCGTTTTCAGATTGTAGAGTTACCTTGATATTTTTTGGAATTAAATTACTGGCCATCATGGGAATGCCAATTCCAAGATTCGCTATAAAAAAATCGAATATAGAAAGAACGAAAGAGAGCGGATAAGCGGAACGCAAACATCCACTTACCGTACATTCCATCCTTGAATTCTAGAGCCGCTCGCCGAATAATCCTGTCTCTCGCTTTGCTGGCTGGCGTTGATTTTTTCGATTTTATCGTTTTGTTTGTCGTTATTCGCTGCGAAGATGATGAATAAAATACCGATCGATTGGACCAGGTTCGATGGAAAAAAATCTATTTACGACATACAAACCTCGATTCGCTTCTCATAAGTTTCCCCTTGGATAATACGATCGACGTAAATGCCCGGAACGTGAATTTGATCCGGTTCCAACTGACCAATTTCAAGAATTTCTTCAACTTCTACGATCGTGACTTTGGCTGCCTTGCACATAACGGGATTAAAATTTCGCGCTGATTTACGAAATATCAAGTTGCCGGCCTTATCGGCCTTCCACGCTTTTACGATTGCGAAATCGCCCGTTATCGCAGTCTCCAATACGTAGTTTCGACCGTTGAATTGTTGAACGCTTCGTGGATCGCCCGATATTTCGGCGTTACCTGCATCGTCGTATTTAACAACGACGTTGCCTTCTTGTATTATCGTACCGAAACCAGTCGGCGTATAAAACGCTGGGATTCCAGCACCCCCGGCCCTTATCCTTTCCGCCAAAGTACCCTTTTTGGAACAAATGCCAAAACACATATGCCATGAAAAATATGATGTTCCGAGCGACTGCTTGTACGATCTCGACGAGGTGGCAAATAATAATATCTTACCTGAGGCGTTAGTTCCACTTCCAGCTTACCGCTGAGGTACTGCTTCTCAAAATCGGCATTTTCACCGACGTAAGAAGCTATCATTCTCTTGATTCTGCGCTCGTGCAGCAAAAGACCCAAACCACAGTCCTCTATGCCTGCGTTATTGGAAACCACAGTGAGATCCTTGGTACCCCTTTTGAGAATAGCTTTTATGAGGTTCTCCGGTATTCCGCAAAGTCCAAAACCACCGACGAGAAGCTTGGCGCCATCCGGAATGTCAGAAACAACTTTGGCCATAGATTTAAAAATTTTCCCATCGCCCAAAGGAGCTTTATGTTTTGTCTCGTCGCCATCCGAATCCGGGCTTTTGGCTCTCACCGAAAAGTTAACGGCACAGACCTATTAATTGTAACGACAAGCTCGATACATTGACAATAAAATGGGAAAAAAATTGCCTTACAATGCTGTAATTTCTTTGAATCAAACGAAACGTTGATCCGAAGAAGCTGTATAATTCAGAGGGGTTCTAGGTTACATTCTATTGGTATCACTTACCCTCGAGATGTTTATTTGTTTGTAGAAATTTCGGTATCCTGCACACACTTGGAGGCACACACCCCCCAAATTTCTACTCGTAAATGCCATTATTTAACAACACTATTTATCGCTCAGTGGGAAAAACAATGGGACCGTGTGACGTTTGCACATGGTTCGCGACTCGACCGTGCGCGAGCCAAAACTCGAGGCAAATGATATTACGTGGAATATTCGTGCGATATATATATCTCTCTCTCTCTCTCTGTGAGCATGAGAATGAGAAGGAACGGACGATGCGGCAGTTATCGATAATGTATGGCATGATTTAAATGTGTTTTGCATCTCGAGGAAACCGGCTCCGCCGATTATCCGGTGAGGTCACGCGACTCATTCGCATTCGCTCCCCCCCGCCTCTCACGTATATACACGACAACAATATATACATCATCATATTTCGTTGCAATTGAATTGTGAGAAAACAATTGTTATCAATATTCCAAATAGGCGATACGTTATATTGTTTTGTGAATCTCCTCATTTATAGCTTTACTTGAGATAGGCAAAATTTAAGAGTGAAACGACGACGAGAGTATCGAAGAAAAACCAGTTTTTTCTCTCTCTCTCTGTAGCAGGACCGTACTAATTTCCATAATCCTATCCATTTCGAGTCTCCTCTCGTCCAATAAACAAATTTCATTCCAAAAATGTCTCTTTCTCTCATAATTGCTTTATTTCTCATTACAAAAGCAATGTTTTCATAAAACATAACAATATTGCTCGGTATTACAATAAAATACTATATCTCTTTTTACGTCTGCAACATTATATATTACTCTACCATTTATTTAATCTCATTGCTAGAACATAAAAAACTTTCTCAAAAAGAAAATACGCAATTTGTTGATTCTCGGTGATGAATATCTATTATTATCGTAATACGCTCGTTGCCGCGATCACTAGAGGTTTATCAGTTTTTCAAGATAACGATACGCAATGGCAACTATATATAAATCATACTTGTAACACGAGCTGTTGGTGTCGGTCTGCGGTGCTTGAGATTGTCTCGATAAACAGCGCAACGTTTCGCTGTTATGATGAAAAAGGGATCTTCTTCGTTAATAATATTAAGTCGTGTGAGTGTTGATAGTACTTGGGGGGGGGGGGGGGGGGGGGGGGCTTGTCGATACTCGATATGGCAGTATCAACGATACATTTGTTCTAATTGGATTTAATAGTGAATTATGAGATAGAGATCATCGGAGCCGCCCACTTCGGGCATCGGTCACAGCACCCCAAAGTTCGATTACAAAATCATCGGTAAAGCCGAAAGCTTCCAAATCCGAGTTATCGATCGCCTCTGCGAAATCCATACTGTTGGACTTACCGTCGGCCAATTCCCAAATTTGAGTGGCTAAAAAGTAATAGCGAATCACTCGATTATCACAATATAGAATTTAACTTGGTTTGTTGGTTTATTTATTTCTCACTGATGATTCAATTTACCTAGTTCATTGTCATTGATACCCATAAAGCCCTCCAGAATGGCATTGATCTTCTCGACTCCGATCGCAGCGGTATTATCAGTTTGCTGAAGATGAAGAAAATCTCAATCCAAGTTTGCAAAAAACAAAAATATACATAAATAAGATAAGAGTACTCACGACTTTTTCGATTTGAGCACTTCCATCGGCCTTAAATCTGAGTGTCGACTTGCCAGATCCGTAACTTGGCTTTTTTCCCTTTCTAATATCTCCCCTCGGTCCTATGCTACCAAAGCCGCTCTTCTGTGGTTCGACCAATCTCAAGGTAAACATTGAGCCCTTCGGTATGTCCTTGAGCATTCTGGCAACTTCAAAGTGCCTTCGGCCTACTAAATTTTCCGCGTTTATCTTCTCTATGTGGTCACCAACTTGTATGACTTTAACTCTGTCGATCACGGAACCCTCCTTGATACGTTTGATGAAGGCGTAACCCGCGCCATTATCCGTTATCGTTAGACCCAACGCGTCGTCAGTTTTCACCAATTCCACCTCTTTCGGCTGTCCTGAAAATTATCAACTTTCGTACAGATGTTACGCGACTCGGTGATTTGCGCAATTAGCGTGCTTCTTTTAAAACAGTCAATCCAAGGCACCAACAACGAACAATGACAATCCAGTAGCGATATCATGCATGTCATCGGCAATTCTATACTTGTACTACGTGGAACACTGTCATTCTCGCACACTCGGCAAACCTCATAGTCTTGGATGATGTGTAAAGAGAGCCAAAGCGATGACGCCCAATACGACACTCTCTATAAATATTTTTCCCCGACTTGGTATCAATTGCAATATCCAAACCTTTTCTGTGTGCGAATATAAAATCGTCCAATCCAATCTGACCTCCTAGGAGTTCGGACATGTCGATCTTATCCGTGTTTAGAGTACAGAAGAGTATCTGTAAGAATAGCGCGGCATTAAGAAGGGAGAATGTTGGAAAAAACAACAAAAAAATCATTGACAACCTAGAAGAATCGGCGAAATTTTCAAAAAATCTTCACCGATGGAAAAGCGAAAAGTGAAAAGCGCGGGGGGGCTTTTGCGGCGGGACGGCTTTACGAACCGTGACCAATGTTTCCTGTGTCCGGCGGGGCCAGGGCGCCCGTGAACGTTGCCGTTCACTCTATAACTCTGTGCTACTACGCATCTTTTCATTTTTATCGATGTTGAACGCAAAATGTTACTTGGACAGGAGTTACTACAGTAGTAGCGGACACTCGTCTAAAAATATTGCACCTATACCTCATTCGCGGAAAGTTCATAGCACTCGGCTATCTTTTGGTAGAGTTCCCGTACGTTGCTGAAGCCGGATATTTGGCCGGTGGAACTGCCGTGAGCCAGCTGACATCGGAAGACCAATCGTGCCTTGGTGTCGTGATTGCCGGTGGCCGGTGCTTGTTGCTCCTGGCCGTCGTTGTCACGCCTCGCTGTTCCATTACTAGCCGCGGTGTCGTGACCCCCGTGGTGGTGGTGAGCCCCGTTAGTGCCGCTTGCCTTCTCCGAGCCCGACGATCTCGGCGAAGCTTTTGCCCTGAACAGCGGCATTCCTCTGTCAAACATTCATTTTATTCTTACAATTTTTCCCTCTCCCACTTGTGCATACAACCTACCACTACATCTATATACCTGTATATTCTTGTTGTAACGAAAACATTGATTTTTTATTAATTAAATGTGTGTGACACATGAATTGTGCAGTGGTCTACTACGTACGATGAGTTCTTTTACAAAGTAGTTGCGGTTCGGTTGCGCTGTTCGCGATGCGTAAACAATGAGATGAGAAAGGTGCGCTTGTGGTGGAAACACAAGCGAGATACGAATAATAACGCATCCACGAGAATGCAGTATTTATAAATCTCAAAAATCCCACCATTGTATTACGATTTATCAAAACAAAATGCACTCTCAAATTCAACATTGATTGCACTGATTGACGATAAAGGCAAAACTTGTCAATCTCAAATTAATAATAAAACATTTCTCCGGCCAATATCGAATACCTAACACGAAAATGAATAGCTACTTGCCTCAAAAAGCCTGACATGTTGCACAAACACCATTGGATAACGTAACAGAGGATATACGAGGTGTACGGGGGGGATATGTGAGACGTAAAAACGTCGTATTATCTCGCAGTGCCGCAATCTCAAGGTTTTTTATTCACAGATAACGAAATTTTCGGGTGCCATTTAGAATAACGAAACTTGATAGCGGAGGTGAGGTGAGGTGAGGCGAAGTTGGGAATAGCCGGAAATTTTCGAACGTGCGAACAGCCGACGGAGCTGCGCTATACTGATGTGTGCTGAGTATGCAACGAAAAACGTAAACAGGCAGCAGGGGGAGGACAGAGGAGAGGAGGAGCAGGCAGGCAGGCAGGCAGGCACCAGCCGCGATCAGTACCGATCCCGACCGGTCAACACACCGTGGTGGACCGACAATGACACGTCACTTATTCAACCAACTAAAAGACTCGCGGCGCACACCTGTACCAAGCAGCGTCCTTGTTGTTGGTGGTTGTTGCTTGGCAGTCGCGTCTCTTCTCTTTCTTCTTCCTTCTCGGTGTCGCTTGCACAACGATCAATTAGCCAATTTCTTCGCTAAAATCCTTGCGTTTTAACAACGTATCAAACAGCGAATGACCGCATAAACTAGCAGCGTTCGCAACGTGGAAATCTTTATCGCGTTCTTCGATATTATCTCCGAGCGTTCCAACGTTTTTTTTATCTACGAGAGAATGCTATCGCGAAAAGCTCACGAGACTGGTTTTTTTCCAACTATTACCAGTTGACATAGAGTTATAGGGGAATTAAGTACAATTGTCCCTCTCTCTCTCTCTCTCTCTCTCTCTCCCTTTGTAGTACTTGGCCCCTCAAGCCCAACAATGCGCAGCAATAAGAACAACAGACTATACTATACACTCGGTCGGGTATACGCTACGCATCGAATGCTTTTCTTAACTTCGTATGCACTTGCATTGCTTCTCGTGTTGTGTCGTGATTTGTGACAGAGAGTGCAACCGGTGGTTGGCGTTAAATATCTTCCTGGGATTTATAGATATAGGCTATATTGTGTCTCGGTCTCGCTTCTCGAGATGAGAATCCAAAGAACCTCGTTGAAATGGGCATTTACCGTCGCTTAGCCGGTATCAAGCGCTCAACCGGTAATACAAATGTAGCGGACAACACACACACACACGGGGAAAAACATAAAGAAGCTTCGGTTGGCACGTTCAATCGGCACTTTTCACTCGATAGAGGGCTTGAGAAATTTTGTCAGATACATGCCTACTCCCGGTTCGCACGCAAATTTTCCATCTCAATGGCGTCCGTGCCAAGTAATTGCGGTGATCGGCTAAATTCGCCTCAGTACTTGAATCACGGTAATAAGTAACCGTTAAAATTTGCAACTATCGGAGATTTTACAGTCGAAGAGAATCCCGTACGTATGACACTATTATCAACGATGACACTTATAAATTTGCCAAATGTCAGCCACATTTTGCAAAACATTCGGATTTTCAAATGAAAAAAATCCGAATGTTTTGTGCGAAAAATAAATTTGAAAAAATTGTGCTTTAAGGTTATTGGAAGAGAGAAAAAAAATTGCGACTTGAATATTTTACACGAATTGTCGTATACTCGAGTGCGTAAAGAAACTCAGGAGTGACTTGCGATATTTCTTTTGCAATCCGATAATCATGGACACGGGAGCTTGGAAACTAAACTGCGCTCTGAGCGGGCACGAGTTAGACGTAAGGGCAGTGGCGAGTTTCAGCGATGGAACGATAGTCTCCGCTTCCAGAGACAAGACCGCCAGAGTTTGGACTCCCGATTTGTAAATATTACTTTTTTCAAAGAAATTTCATAGAATTTTTGAGGAAAATTGTAGTGCAACGATACACTTTCCAAACATCCGCAAAAACTGAAAAACATGAAATTTGTGGATAAATATATTTTTTCTTCATCTTCCAAAATTACCAAAATACAAAAGAATATAGTTTTTTTGGTACAACTCTATACAACTATAATTCATGAACATTTTTATAGTTTTTAGAAAGAGAGAAAATAACAGGGCGGATGTTTACAGAAATGGAAGAGACTTCAAGGAGACGGCAATTTTGAGGGGACACACGAAATTTGTGAGTTCCATTTGTGCTATAAATCCATCGGAGCTATATCCCAAAGGTCTCGTGGTGACGGGCAGTAACGACAATTACATATGCGTATATGTGCTCGGTGAAACGGAACCAAAGGAGAGATTCAAAGCCCACGAGAATACAGTTTGCAACTTGAGTGCGGGACACGCGACGGGAACATTTCTCTCCAGTTCGTGGGATCAGAGTGCAAAGCTATGGAATCTCGAGTGTCTCGAGAAAGCACAATTGACTCTCGTCGGTCACACCGCGGCTGTTTGGTGCGTGACAGATTTGCCAAACGGTCTGATAGTTACCGGATCCGCCGATAAATCCGTCATTGTATGGCAAACAAATTCTTCGATACTTCACACACTGAAAGGTCATACGGATTGCGTACGCGGAATCGCGAGCATCAGTCACGAGGAATTTCTCACGTGTGCAAACGACGCGACTGTGAGACATTGGAACGCGACACTCGGCATTTGTGTCCATGAATTTTCCGGACACGAAAATTACATCTACGGTATAGCGTCGACACCCGGTGGTGCACTTGTCGCAACCTCCAGCGAAGATCGAACCGTCAGAGTTTGGCGCAACGGGACAATCGATCAGATTATTTACGTACCGGCACAATCCGTCTGGTGTGTTGATCTTTTGGCCAATGGCGATATCGTAACTGGTTCTTCGGATTGTGTCGTCAGGGTATTTACCGCTAATCCCGAAAGATACGCCAGCCCCTCGATTATCCAAGCTTTCGAAAATCAAGTCGAAAAAGATCAGATGCAAGCACAACTGGCAGTGGGTGGCGTTAAGATAAATGAGTTAATACTTGACCAACGTTGTTATCTATTTTACTACTGAATTCCCGTTCAAGTTTGTCAATTCATCTATTAAATTTGCAGATTGCCAACGCCAAAAGTACTGGAACAACCCGGACGTGAGGATGGCCAAACAAAAATGATAAACGAAGGTGGAAAAGTCAAGGCATATTCCTGGTCAATGGGCGAGAAAAAATGGTTATTGATTGGAGATGTTGTCGGTGGTAGCGGTGGCGATGTCAGTACATCGGGAAAACAGCTTTTCAATGGCGAAGAATATGATTTTGTATTTTCGGTGGACATTCAGGACGGCGTGCCACCTTTGAAGCTGCCTTACAACATAACGGAGGATCCCTGGCACGCCGCACAGAAATTCATCTATCGAAACGGTCTCAGCCAGATGTTTCTCGATCAGGTAAACACTCGATTTCCCCCAGCCCCCACCCTTGTCATAAACGACAATAAAAACGTAACTAATGTAACTTTCAATTGACAGGTCGCAAATTTCATTGTTAAAAATTCGCAAAGCCTTCCAGTGTTGAATAGTGACTCGCAATTTGCCGATCCTTTCACGGGCGCCAGCCGTTATGTGCCTGGTTCAGGAACGTCCAATGCCTCGCGAGTTGAGTCCGCCGATACAACGATACCGCCAACAGCCTCCTCCAGTCGCACAACTGTTCTCGCTCCTTCCTATATCCCCCATGTTGATTATCTCAGATTGGAACAAGCAAATCTCACCACGATTTTAGGTATATTACCACAGTCATCGACAATACACACTCGGGAAAGAAGCGATTATTTGTCCATGAAATTAGTGGAAAAATTGCAATTGTCGTCTTACAAATATCCTTCGTTAGGGCAATTATTGATGCGAGTATTTTTGCAGAAAAGCTAAAAGAGTTGAATGGAAAACGAGAAGAGAGTGTGAAAAGAATATCGGACGCGGCATTGGAGTCGGCAGTGAAACTGGCAAGCGACGCTGGTGCTGCCGCTGAGCAACTTAAAATTGGTGCCGCTGATGTGCTACGATCGATTCTAGATTGGCCCGATGAAATTGTTTTTCCCTCTCTCGATGTAGCCCGATTAGCTGTCCTTCGGAAACCCGTCAACGAGAACCTGTGCACGGAACAATTGTTGCAAGTCACAAGGAGGCATATAAAAGCCAATTCCCTGCCTGCCAATCAGATGCTCACATTCAGACTGTTGGCCAACATGTTTCTTCACGAGAGCGGAGAGCACCTCGGGCTACAGCATAAAGACGAAGTGCTCAAGGCTCTGCTAGATTTAAAAACACTCGGTAGTAAAAATAACCAGGTATGGTCCTCGCGCAAATGCAATACAGTGTTATTTCACCCGAGCTAAATACCTAAATAATTCTTTTATTTCAGGTCGCAATATCAACGTACCTCTTGAACTTGATAATTGCACTGAACAAGAGCAACGACACACCGGGCCGAACGAAAGCGTTAAACGTATTGTTTGAGCTTCTTCCTCGTTTGAGTGAGCCCGAGGCAGTTTTTAGAGCTCTCGTAGGATTGGGAACACTTATTGCCGCAACACCCGATCCCAACGACAAAAGCCAACTCATTCAAGCGGTACGCGATTCGGAAACAGCCCTCACGCTACTCAGAAAGACATCCGAGAGCACAGTCGATATCAGTGCTCAACAAAACAAACTCGCCAACTGCTCCAAGCAAATCATCGATTTAATTATTTAAGCATTCACAACGTTTTTAGTTGTTCTTTCAAATGCAAGAGAATCCAGCAAGTGAAAAATTTCCATCGTTTTTACGCGTAATATATGTTTATGCTGCTTTGCAAGATTAATCGATAAAAACACTTGTGGAACTGGAAAAGCCTTGCTACCGATTAAAACAAAAACCTCTCTACAAATTTGCATGAAGAATAAAATTGAAGAAAAATTCAATACCGCGACGTTTTTTTTTTTTTTTTTCGTTTTTTTTTTCTTCTTCTTCCGATTCATTTTAATACCACGGGAAAGTGTCTCGTCCGGTAGTCAACGAAATTATATTGCTGCAGGTAAGATAAGTTGTATTTCTAATGAAAATTACTTTCAAAATATATACAACGATGAATATAAAATAATAATTTATGTAATATACATAATATTTGATTAAATTTTCTCGGACATTCGCGTCCATTAAACGTACAACAGACAACAGTTTAGTAGTAGAATATTGTTATTACAGTAACGTCAAATATATATATGTATGTATGTATATATATATATATTCATATTTCCTTAAACGTAGATCAATTTACTCTTGTACTTACAAGAATTAAGTTATCTTAAATTTGCGGATTATTACATGAAAATAACATTCACGTTATACATTCATATTGATTTCAATAATGCTTGGTAAACGATACATATAATACATTGAGATAGTTACGGTTTCAGGCCATTATGGCTCGTGATGGGAATGTGATGTCCTTCCTTTATAAAAATAAACTTTCGTATATTTGTTTACTTTTCTTTACGTTTTTTACCATCTGCAAGATAATAGAAGCAGTGCCAATTTCCATAAATATATAGCGCGCAATGTTGTTGATTTTTTTTTTTTTTAATTACATATTTCTCAAATATTTGTGTCTATAGGTACACGTATTGAAAAGATACTCTGGGAAAACGAAAGTTAAAAAAATGTGCGTGCAACAGGTACCATTATCTTCCAGATTGGAAAAGCCGGAGGTGCCGAAACTTTTTTTATTCCTTTTTTTTCTCGTTATTTTTTTTTCATTTTTTCTTTTTGTTCGTTTATTAGAAAATAAAAAATAGTAGTAACGCTCGACGATTTGTTCGCAGTATTGGAGGGTATAGGGAAAGAAAATCCCATGAAAACTGATGTAGGTGAAATATTTGCAAAAATGTATACGTGCCATATTAATAATTTTCGTATGCTTTAAGTAATTTTATACATTTATATTCAACATATAAAAATAATATATATTCCGGATATATGTAAGACGGGGAAAATAAACTACTCGGTAGATCGAGGGCACATTTCATTTGAAAATTCAAAGTTTTTACGATCACATAAGATTTTTGAGGATTTCTCAATATCACTTTTAACGTAAAATTAATTTCTCGGCTTAAAATATATCCGGAATATATATGAAATATAAAAAATTCTAGAAAAAATGTATTTTACAACATATATTTTCTCGATGATATCTTGGAAAATACATTTTTTGCATATATTTCACCTAAAGAAATTTCCATGAAGGAAATTATTACAAAGAGGCGTCGGAGGAACACATCTTTAGCAGCTTTGTTTTGCTGTCCTACGTCTCTTAATCGCTACGTGATAGTCGGAGCTCGCGCTCGAGCGAAAGTCACGACCATCAGGAATGCCCTGTAGAAATGCACCGAACCCCGGCGGTCTCGTTTTGCTACAGTTTTCAAAGACTACATTGCAATCACAGTTCCGGGAAATCGGGGAATCGTGTGAAAGATACCGTTTGCAGGATAAGTCACTTTTGTGTGTACGCGTCTGTGAGTGAGTGAATATTCGAAACTCTTATTTGTTAAAAATCACAATATCTAGTGTTTTTGCGTGTTTACTTTGTTATTATTATTGTTATTATCAATATTATATATATATATATATATATATATATATATATATCGTTTTCTTTTATACAGCACTGGGTGTATCGATTCGGTTAATTTTTGCGTTACCTGAACCACCGAGACGCCCGAAAGAAAGAGAGAGAGAGAGAGAGAGAGAGAGTGCATGCGAATAATTAATTTCCTCTCTTCGGAGTTCGTCTAACCGTTGCTACTCTCGAGCTTCCTCCCCGCATGCCCTTCGATATCGGAGAACGTAAACACAGTCTCGACAATCGACGGTTTTCCGGGCATATGTGTGTGTGTGTGTGTGTGTGTGTGTGTATGTATGGGGGAAGAATGATTAAAATACAATATGTATAAGGTCCTCCTCTAATTTCGACGCAGGTATAAAATTATATATACTCTAAAAATGGTAACGACACGACGTGGTCACCGAAAAAACTGTATCAATTCTCTCGATCTTTCGAAGAGAGAAAAAAAGAAAAGAGTAATTAGAAGAAAAAAAAAACGAAATAAAAGAACCTCTTCTTCAATTTTTTCTCGACTGTCAAGCCAGTAAAAATGTATACACGAGGACCATATGTGCTTCTACGAAGAGTCAATCATACGTTTAAGAAAAAAATCATTGAGTTTATCAATTGATTTAATATTATTATAAAATACTTTCAAACGTCCTGCGACAGGTTTTAGCCGTGCATCGAACGTGATAACGGGACACACCGAACAACACAGTCATATCTACTCTCTCCCTAAGTCGCACAACATGCTGAGTTTGTGTCGTTGTGACCGTTTAACCGCGTGACATAGACAACAACAACGAAAGGGAAAAAAAAAGAAAAAAAAAAAAACTGATTAATGAAATGAAGAATGAATGAAAAGTTGAAAAACGCGGCAGAAAGCTTTTGTATTTACTGACCCGCCCCGCGGGAGTATTATCGCGTCAACTACGACGGGGATTGACAATCGTGTGTACAATCGAAAGTCGAGGAGCGTCATGCGACGATCAACAATTTCATTTGATCCGATGAATTTCTATGACGTTTATTTTTTCCTTTCGTGGGAATTTTCGAGAGGCGCGAGGGCCTCCGCGCGTTTTGTCTTTCGTAACTGGCAGGATTATTTCTCGCAGTCGAAAGATAAAAAGGAACGAAGTTTACGCGTTGCCGTTGCGGCAAGGTTTCTTCTTCGATTCTTTGTTTCTTTAATTTAGTCGTTTATGTGCGCGCACGCACGAGCGAGGAGGGACCTAAAAATGATATTGGGTCCCTCCAGGCCCGTCTCATTCGGCCGGTGTGCTCGCCGCCCATCTGTCGAACTCGATTCCCGAGTCCGGACTGAGTCCGAGGTCGATCGGGCTGAGGAAACTCGGGGCTGGACAGTTGCACGGTCCACCGGGTCGACAGGCACCGATGCATCGCTGATTGTTTCGTTTGTTTCGATCGCCGCGATCCCTCAGCTCCCTCTCAAAACTGTGCAGCTGCTCCATGAAATGGAAGTTGGGCGCGACGTTGGACTTTCGGCTGCGTACCAAATTAAACGCATCGTTCAGGCTCAGACTGCATTTGTGCATGAGGTATGCAACAGTGATGGTCACTGAACGAGATACCCCCGCCAGACAATGCACCAGTACACCCTTGTCCGAGCTCCGTGCTTCCTCTGCAACAGTACACGAGATATCATTATGCCGTTTAACAATACGTCAGCACAAGTATTTGCCGAAAAATCATTTTTCAAATCCTCCAACTATAATGGTAATGATAACAATAGTAATAATAATGATAATTTTCGAGATGGGATTCAACGGCCATTAAGGGCCATTAAGGAGATTCCCACGAATTTGCCGCAGCGTTGTGTCTACGGCAACAACTTGGTGGAACGAGGAGGAAGCACGTGCACCACCACCACCACCACCACCCACCCCAATTCAATGAGGGTAGAACAATATAACTACTCTATACGTGTGAATGCGAAGCAAGTGTAATGTAACGCTTGATGCGTCGCAAACCGGAGACACTAAGAAGGATTCCTTTATTTATGTAAATACAAGTTATGTGTAAGTGAGGAAACAAGAATGATTCAAAAGTGGAAGAGGCGATGCCAAGGAACTCTCCTCGATAACAATGCGAAAAGCTGCAATTCGTAGTGCCTTGTAGGTGGAGAGTGCGAGGCCCGTAGAGCTCTGCGGAGACCAGCCCAGCCCGACCGGACATCCGTTGTTTAATTGTCTAGCGTCGCTTGGCTGCCACGTGGGAAAGTTTCTATTTATAAGAATCCCTTACCGACCCCACCGCTTCTCTCTCTCTCTCTCTCTCTCTCTCTCTCTCTCTCTCCTTCCTCGCGCTTTACCCGGCTGCACGAGCCTTTCTTAAACAGGAAATCCTGTTTAAGAAAGCCGCGAGCCGATTCAAGAATTTGGTACTTCCCAACCCCGTCGCGATAAATTACAATTGCGTCATCGAATAAATTGCGAGCGGCCAAAGAATATTTTTCGCAGTCTTTGCGTCTTTTAAATAACAGGAATTTCTCAAATTCCGAGTGGCAATTGGCAATCGTTTCTCTTTTTGGAATCAAACGAGTGCCAATAGGTCAAGCCGGTACACTTAATTCTCCGCTCGAGATTTCCTTATTTACGGCCCTCCAGAACTCTCTCTCTATTACGGCGGCGCGGATCGCCTTTAAATTGCTACTTAATGAGCAATCCCCTGGGTACAGATCTCGTAAGTCATTGCTCAATTACCAATCCAACACTCGTAGAGAACATTCCACAGTGCATTTTTTTTAAATTGACGATCCAAACGTAATCGCGGTTGGAAATGGCGGTTAATTTACGAAATTTTGGGCCTAAAATTGTCACATGTTTCGAAAGAATCTATTGGACTTTCGACGACACGATAGTCGTTGTCTTGTTGTATGTAAAAGTTCTAAATACACGTATTTTTGTTCTCTACAGGTTAGAAAGACGTCACCATCTCTACCTGGATAGCAAAGTTATTAATATGGAATTTTCGTTGCGTTAGGTAGGTTATTCTTTGATGGTGGTAAAGCAGAGCCATGGAAAGGTGTTAAAGTATAATAATAGTATAAGAAGAAAAAGGGTCTACTACACTATATTGAGAATGAAACTGCACACGTTATCGATAACTCACCGATAAACTGGATGGCTTGTGGAAAGAAGCTCGCTAAATTCTGACTCCAATGATCGCTGATTGGTATTTGCATGTACTTGATGGAACCGGCACTTTCGAAAACGTTGGGCAAGTCGGGAGTTACGTTGAGTATGTACTGAATTCTGTGCCGCGCAAGGGCGTCTCTGTCCTCGCTGTTGGCCGCATTACCAAGATACAAATGAGGAAGAATCTCCACGGGAAAGTCCTTATCCTCTTCGGGACCTGAATAATGTGACGACGAAATTGAGAGAATAAAATAAAAATGGCCAATACGAAGCTGCGATCGACGCAAAAGATGATTTAAGAACAATAGATGATTTACCAAAGGAATCACATGTGCTGTCACTATCGGAGTCGGAATAAGCTCTCGTGGGCGGAGTAGAAATACGAAGAGATCTTAGACCCATTAATTCACCTTCATTCGTCTCCTGACCGGGCTGACCTTCCGCATTCGCCTGGCCACCTTCGCACCATTCCGGGTATCGATCGCGAAATGCCCCAAAACCGCCTGTAAACACACACACATACACACAAAGATAAGCAATTATGCAATGACATTGTTTCACAAATTCGCGATTCGTCATCGTCAAAGTCAGTGTCAGAATTTTTCGAATATCGATAGTATCGGTGAAATCTCAACGAGTCCGCTTACACATTAATGCATATTAATTATATCTCGTACAATGACATAGCGTATGAATACTAAATGAATGGACAGAGGCATGGAAATTCACATGAATGGCTGCACATAGCTACTGCTAGCCTACCGGAGAACGGCATGGCCCACTAAGGCTACGAATTAAGTGTCTCTCGGCTGTACGGGAATGCCTCCCACACAAATCAATACTTCATTCACAACTTCCCCTCCGGTCTTTCAGCTGACGTCTGGGGAGGCCATTTACTGAAAGTTTGACGGGCATCGGACAGCTCCGGACTCGTTGGGCTAACAGAAAGGCACGCCAAGTGCGCCCGTGTGTGTGTGTGTGTGTGTGTGTGTGTGTGTGTGTGTGTGTGTGTGTGTGTGTGTGTGAACATCAAGAGTTTGTCCTAACTCAATTGGCAACTACTTCTCTCTTTTGTTCTACGTCTATGAGATATTGTTCTATTTGGCTTTTTCTTCTTGTCACTGGGCTTCCCCGTCAACCCACACTCTATTTACAGGGTTAATTGGAGCTCGTGCTCCCGTGGTGTCCGGAGTCAAGTCATTGCCAACTGCTCTTTACTCCATTGACCCCTCGGGACCATCGACAATTGCCTCTCCTCTCTCTCTCTGTATTACAAAAGATACTGGAAAAAATTCTCCGCCGCGATACCGAATTGCCTTGGTGTCACGATAAGTATCTTTGCCAACGAAACACTTAAAAACAGGAAACACAAGACCTTTTTTTCGAATCTGTTTTTTTTAAAATGAAATTATTGAACTGGACGTTAATCGTTTGATCGCCGAGTTCTTCTGTATTATACGGTTCCCGTTAATCCTGAAATTGAATCAATTTTGAAATATAAAAATGAGCTAGAAATAAAAATAAGAAATTCTATAATAAATAATAAAGACGACTAGGAAAATTGAATGTTTGGGATCCTTGGGAAGCGAATGAAAATAATATTGTACATCGAGCGAAAGAGACGTTTACGCTCCTTATCGGAATGTACATGATTTTGATGAATGCAATGAATTTTTTACCTATAAGCGTGGCCACGCTGCCTCCACTGGTACGCAATCTCCTGCTGAGCACTTGAATAGTCTCACCCTGATGTCCCGCAGGTTCGGTGGAGTCTCCGATGATAACAAACGTTCCTCTGGCATCTTGGTCGCCGTACAAAAAAACTTGAACCCTCGTTCTGAGTTCCAAGCATCTGATGGTAGCCAGTAGATCGACTTTGCCAGCGGCGAGCCTTCTCAGCATGATACTGGGAATGGCCAATGGCACCGATCCTCTGATGTGAGTCTCGGAAAAGTCTGCGTGGGCTCTGCAGTCCAATATAAGAAGTTTGTCGGAGCCCTCCTGCGACCTGAGTTCGGCGAAGAGCCACTCCGGTCCTACCAGACCCTCGCCTCCAATGCCGCCAGGCATTTTCTTTCCCTTTGCTCCTCGAACGTCAAAACTTTGAGGCAGCGGCTGTAGCTTCTTCTTGGGAATTAATTCCCGGAACCTCGAAAAGCGTCAGCACCGGGCTCTCAATTCCATTTTCAAGATCGATCCAAAATCCCTTTGGACCGGAAACTACGAGCTCTCGCTCTCTCTCTCTCTCTCTCTCTCTCTCTTGTGTACACTATTATGGCACTTTGTAAATAAAAAACAAATATCTATATAAACGTTTTTTCCGGTGACATTTTTCTTTCTGAGCTGGGAAAAACGATCGAATCGTTCGAATAATAGTCTACGATTCGTGAGCTGCAATCTGCACGTGACGGATTGCGTGTATTTGGCGTGAAAGAATTAAATACGATACCCGACGAAATGGCACTTGTAGTTAAACGGTGATGGAGCGGCGAGTTGGAGTTTGAGAGACAAGCGGGAGAGAAGCGATGGTGGTAGAGCAGCTACGAGCCGATCATCGGAGAGGCACGAGCAACCAACAGCGATATAATCTCGTTTCGCTGATCTTCCTCTCCTCTCGATAATCGATCCCGTGTTTAATCGACGACGCGACGCCGTCAACGAGAAGAACAATAATGCAACGAGCTTCGGCGAGTATGGAACGTTGCAAATGGAATGTTTATGGGTCATATGCGGACCGCGACGCATGACAGATGAGGGAAAAACCGGCAAGCGCCAAGGCTTAGTTCCTCGCGTGCTTCCTCTCGCGTGCCGCTTTTTCAACGTAGCATCGGTATTATTTGTTCCTCGAAGTTATTGAATTTTCGTTGTACCGGGTATCAACGAAATCCCGCCGTGTCATAATTGCTTGGAATCGGGGGTTAACGTTGAAAGAGTAGTCGCGTCCCTCTCGGTCCCACGGTCGATCCTTCGAGGGATGCTGCGCGTACACACGGTGCGCTCGTGGTGGACCACTCACTCGCGCGGTACCTTCCTGTCCCGTCTCCCTCGCACTCTCTCTCTCTCTCTCTCTCTCTCTCTTAACCCGTCGCGTCGTGTTCTCTCGCGCCTGGTCGCCTCTCCTTGGTGCGCACCCTCGCGAGTTTTGTAAAACCGTGTCGAATCTCACCGCGTCTAAATACACTGGCGCGTTCGTTTCTGCCTGCCGCCGTCGTCGTTATAACATCAACGACCGTTTTTATACGTTCCGTTTCCTCTCTCTCTCTCTCTCGTTGGACGTCTCACGGACGAGCGACAGAAACTCCGGTAGCACCGACAACAACGTTCTCCGTCATCACTGCACCACTAGCACCGATTCACTGCCAACACGAAGCGATAAAACGGAGATAAGAGCGTGTGGTTTAACGGACTCGGGGTAACGCGTGATTGTCCGGGGATCTCGTGAACGAATGTGTGTATCGCTGCTGGGTGAGGGAGGGGGGAAGGGGGGGCGGCGGCGGCGGCGGCGGCGGCAAAAGAGGCGCGCGCGGTACGGTCCGACGTTGATTCGGTGATCGCGGACCGGTGACAGGCCGCGAGCGGGTACATGCGAAAAGCCGCGCGACACACGAGTCCGGAGAGGAACCGCCGCGAGGAGCCCCAGCAGCAGCCACACCTTACCTCGAGCGTCCTTCCGTCGAGAATGGGCAAATGGCGCCGCGCACGCAACCTCCCGAGAGACAACCGCGAACGACTGCTGCTTATTCGTCCGGGATCACGTGGTGGAGCCAAACCGACCAATCGCCGCGAGCTCTGACGTCACTTCATTGACAAAAGATGTTTTCATTAACGAGGCGTGGGTAGTCGTGGGTAGTCGTGGGTAGTCGTGGGTCGTGGGGGTGCTCGCGGGGAAACGACTCTGAGCTCGCGTCGCGCACGTTTGTCCGCTGTCCGCGAGGGGGAAACGCGCCGTGCCGCGCGCGCGAGACAGAGAGGGAGAGAGAGAAAATCTCTCGACGGTTGCGCTCACGTTCACGTGAGCGTGGGCGAGGAGCGGTACAAGTTGAAGCACGTTTCTCGTTTTCTCCTCCAGAACCTGTAGTAGACAGAGCTGGACAAATGGATCGAGTGTGCGTGACAATGACTATATGTATCTATACGTTGTGTCTGTTTGTTTCAAGAAAATGCCGTTGGGCGTGTAGCGCTCGCTATCCCCCCCCCCCCCCCCCCCCCCGCACACACTTTGGTCATGCGATATACAGACGAAAAGGAGGATAGTGTGTGTGTAGGGTGTAACATAGAGAAGGAGAAAGAAGCGTGTAAAAAGGCTCTCTGTGTAGTACATTGATGCACGGTAAAGGGGGCCTCGACCCTCCGGTTCTCCCGCTGTGCTATGTTGCGTCTATATATATATATATATATATATATATACAGCAATCCGGGGAGCGAGAGAGAGAGAGAGGGAGCTCTTGACAGCGTGGGCTGGCATTCCATTCATTTGGGAGAGAGTGACGAGTTGCCGCGTTCAAGATTTCGCGTTCGATCGTTCCCTCTATCCGTGCTACCTCTTTTATCTCTCCCTCTCGCCGCCCTCTTCCGTCTTGTTTCTTTTGTTTTATCGGTTACGCCAGCAGTGAAGACTCGGGCGTCTCCACTGGGCTCCATGTAGGAGAGACGAAGACGCCGCCACCGCCGCCGCCGGCGTGCGTCCGGGAGGGAGAAACGTGGAAACGACGAGGAAGAGAGAGAGAGAGAGAGAGAGAGAGAGAGAGAGTGAGTGAGACAGACAGGCGGGAGGAAAGGGCAGAGACGCGCCGTGGGACGTAGGACGACCTTCCACGAAGTGCCCCGCGCTCCCGTAGCACGTGAATCCGTACCCATCCGCCGTTCTACTATTATGTATCGGTGATGAGGTATATATCGGTGCGAGCGGAACGTGTGGGAGGCGGCACGCTCGCCGTAAGCCCCCGAGGCTTCGACCGCCGAGCCACTTTTTCGGGAGATAACGATTT
Source organism: Clistopyga incitator (assembly GCA_947507545.1). Lineage (NCBI taxonomy): Eukaryota > Metazoa > Arthropoda > Insecta > Hymenoptera > Ichneumonidae > Clistopyga > Clistopyga incitator. The sequence goes on along the minus strand of OX382181.1, from coordinate 60,722 downwards.
GCTTCTCAGCTTCTCGGGTCTGACCTCACGGGAAGCGCCCATTCACTCGAGAAATAGCTCTCGTTCGATAGACCATTTTTTACTCCTCAAGCTGCGCTCGGACACACCCACGACCCTCGCTCGTGAATCTCATGAAAAAATACGGCAAATAGTCGGCCTACCAAATTTCATTCACTTTTCGTAGGTCAGTTGTAGGTCCCCGGCGTGTAATAATACAATAATTGTAATTGCCTAAGAAACTTGTCATTCGAGATATACGCAAAAATTCTTTTACAAATACTTCACGTGTCTATCCTCGATTAAAAGTATTCAAACGTCAAGTATGAAGAAACAAAACAGAAGCTTGTTTTTTGTACGCATTCTTGGTGGTCTATATAGTGGTGGATTAATGAACCTAACACCCGGCGAGTCACGTCATTATAACTCTAGCTCGTATTGCGATTACTCAACCACGGGCCGTCGATCCAAGTCTGTTATACGTAACGAAGGAAAGCTCGGGATATCTCCAAGTTGTTATGCTCCTCTCTCTCTCTCTCTCTCTGCACCTGACGTTATTCATACCTGTTGACGACCTTACCTAACGGGTGTGCAAGCCTGTTAGCCTCGTACGTAACGATATACATACGACTGTCGGCAAGTCGATGCATCGTAGTTACTCGTTCATAATGCAAATCATTTTTCTATACTCATTAACAACGGTCTACGAGTGACTATCGAGTGTCAACAGAGAAATCTCCCAAGTTTGAACTGTTTGTATTTCCAGATGCACCAACATCGCTGGAAATGCTTTCGAGAACAGACACAAGACATTCCAGGAATAGTTGTGAGGCGAAGAATGTTGCGCGCCCTCCGGTCCTCGTCAACCATCGGTCCGGAGGCATTATATTCCTGCTGTTTAATCGAAATAATAGGTGAATAAAAAAAAAGTATTTGAGAATTGTTTATTATTGCACGGGTCGGGAAGAATAGAGTAATAAGGCATCGTCGGTCCTGATGCGGTGAGCGGCTCTCTACGGAGGAAACCGATTATCGTCGGTGAATTGCCAGATGTGTGTTTGTGTGTGTGTGTGTGTGTGTGGGGGGGGGGGGGGGGGGGGGGGCACGTCATAGGATACTACGTACTATGAGGTCTGGCTACCGGAAGCAATACAGCTACAGAGAGGGTGTGTGCGTGTGTACAACGAAGGAGAATGTACGCGTTCGGCGTTGGCTACACGAGTCGGTCGTAGCCGCGCGGCGGGCTGGTGCGATTACCACGAAAGGAGCTACGCTGCTTGTGCCCCAGGTTGACAGGAAATGGCTCGAGATAAGATAATGACGTCCCTCGCCTCTCCTGCATCCGGCAGCTTTCTTTGCGCCGCCTTCGAGCTATTATAAAGGTTTCTTTATACACCACTTAAACAGGTATATATATAGTCTCTCAATGCAAAGGCGAACGAGCCCCCCGATGAAAGCGAAGCTTCGTCCTCTCGCTCTCACTCGCCGACTCCTCCTCCTCCTCCTCCTCCTCCTCCACCTCCACCCCACCCTTCGATAGGTATCTCAGCTGAGGATTTTCCTCGCCGGACATCCGCTCCCGATGCTCAACAACTTGGCGAGAAAAAAGCCTTGATTTCGGAATTTCATTGAGAATCGCAAAGTCTACTCGTTCCACCAAGTTGTGAGCTTGCTTGGAAAATTAATAGCTCGACACTCCCCAATTATAATTTACATAAAAAAAAAAAAAAATGCTTGCAAAAGCTCACAGAGGTTGATTTGAAAATAATTAAAAGTAACGAGTACTTGCGGTATACGAGCTTTCGCTTTCTCGTTTTGTTTTTACGAAGGAATACGTCGCTCGGGACGTAGTTGTTGCTATCCCGATGCACATGCCGGTGTGCAAACAGTACGTGCGGCGAAGAAAAATAAATGTTCAACCCCCTCCCCACTTCCAAAGTGCCGCAATACCCGGAAAATCGGTTTCCCTAGAAAGTCTCTGAGAATAGAGTTGGCTTTCACAATACACACACACACACACACACACACACATATATATAGAGAGTCATTGCCACATACATAGATACGAAGTACACACGACGGTTCTAATAATATATGTGAATTTATAAAACAATTATGAACAATTCTTTGCGGAAGGCATGCACAGGAGCAGATGAGGAGAGTACGCCTCCCACGTACGCGTTGAATTAATTACATATTTCATGTATTCGTGGTCTCGTCGTCATGAGCTTCCCTCGCGTTACGCCGCACTTGTTCACCGTAATTATGATTTTCCGGAATTCATTCGCGCACATCGGTGATAATTAATATTGTAAAAAAAAAAGAAAAAAAAAAGAAAAAAAAAAAACACATCGTAAAATCATGGACGAAGAAATCTCACGGTTCAAGAGCCTCGAGCGTGTTGGAGAATATAACAGCGAGAAATAACAGAATTTGCGGTACGGTATTTCTCTGGGTAGGGTCGATGAAACGTTATAAAAATAAAAATAAAAATACACAGCGGCGAGAAAAGCGAGTATATCTATAGAATGTACAACAAAGGCCCGTGTCGCCTTTGACCTTTGAGACACATAAAATAGGGGAATATCGGTACGGTAGCCGGAGAGCGAACCCACCAACATCGATTCTGCGAAAAGTCTACCTCAACCGGATACCCTTAAACTCTTGATTCGATGCACACCGCGTTATATCGCATCCAACAATACCTCCGAATCAAAAGATTCATAATCTAGAATATATGAATTTTTACGAGTTTGAAATTTCCGCATAAATGTCGTCGTTACAATCAAACAACAGCGAGCGATCAAATTTCACGCGCGAACATACATGGATATTTTTTTTAGAAAAAAAAAAAAAAAATTGCACTAAAGTTTAAACAAAGGAAAAGTTATGTTCGTGCGTTAATTAGCGTATGCGCTAATATAGGTATACAATCGATATTTCAAATCTTGCGTTTTCTCGGTACAAATAAATTGCCGACAATTATGAAAAAGAAGAAAAAAAATAATAATAATGAGTGGCAGGAACAAGTGGTAGAAGAAAAGTGAAGAACGAAAGGAAGCTTGCCGCGCGGTTATGGGAAGCAGCAATCCACGCGTGCTTCGATCGAGCCTCCGAGTTACTCAACTATAACTGTCGATATATATGCGTAGTATAGGACACTCTGCACAGGATAATATGTATATCTGTGGTGGAAAAGCACGTGGGTGTACCATAAGAGAACGGATAGAGGGCGAAAGGTATATACCGGGGATTGTCGAATAATATTCAGCACCTTGTTCCTCGCTCCGGCGAGCCGTGTGAGCTCGGCGGTCACGGGAATCTGAATATGGGCGTCCGGTTCTCCGAATGACTCGCGAAACTGGTGCGCCCACATTCTCGATTCGTTCTTCTTCCTCCCGCCCCCGGCTCGTACACACGCTCGGTAACCTACGACACACCGCGTGCTTTTCCCAATAATGCGTTAACGCTCGCGGCCTCTCCCCCCCTTAACCTCACCTCGCCTCTTGCACTCTCCATTTCGCATTTTCCCCTCGCACCTTCCCGCATCCGGATAATAATGCGTAGGTGTTGCGTATACAGGATAGTCGCAACGTGACATACTCGTGACTCCGCAAAGATATTGCGGTGCGGGAGGTGTACATACTCCGATTATGCCTCACCGATATACATGACGCCCACACCCATTGAAATGTATTAAATTGCCGACACGACATGCACATGCCCAAGATGCGGCGGCGGCGGCGGCGGCGGCGACGGCGGCTCGAGATGAAAGCCATCGGTTGTCGATGAGTGTGGGTGTCGACAAAGTGACCTTTGTCATTATTAAATCCCGAGTAATATCAAATTCCACGGAAACGATAAAAACTTTGTGCTCGATAGCTAAAAATCAATTATTACGCTCGTCATTGTTTTGTTTTATTTTGTTTTTTAATTATTCGAGTGTTGATTTGCCAATGTTTGGAAGACGAGTGTACGACTGGTTGTATACATGTACACGGGGATGGAGGAGAAAGAGTCGCCGCGCGTTCGGCATTAGGCTCGTAGGCGAGTGCGGGCGTTGCGGAGGTTAAGTATAATCAATGAGCGGGCGGGGAGGATTTAGCCCTGCGCGCGAGCGAACACCCACCCACGCGACCACCACGCATCAAACACTTTTTACTTGGCCCCCGCGCAACATGCCGCTCCCGTCGCCCCTTTTTCTCTCTCTCTCTCTCTCTCTCTCTCTCTCTCTCTCTCTCTCTCTCCATGGCTTTTTGCTTTTCTATTTCAGGATTTTATTACAGGTACCGCTGCGTATTCATGCCAGGCGGGACACACACACAGACACACACACGGCAATCAAGACTAATGTCACGACACCGAAATAAAACGCACATCCGGTACGCAGGACGCTTGGGCTCTAAACGCACCCATAAAACATTCTATAACGTATGCATTTAGCGATGTTCGACATTGGGTCTATCAATGCCGTTTTTCATTCTCTCATCTTCGACGATAGCGTGCGATAAGTCAATCGTTAATCCTCTCCTCGTCGTGTCTCCTGGCTCTACTGGTAGTGACGTCGCGACGCCGCGACGACGCTTCAACGCTTTTATGAATGGGAATGTCATGGCCCGTGGGTTACACCACCATCGTTTCTGCTTCGGCACCGATTCTGCGTGTGTGTGTGTGTAACATAACAACACTGCGTTCCGAAGGTCACGGTCTAGGAGAACCGCTATTTTTATCACTGGACTTACGCAACTCCCACGGGTGTACGGCAGGTCGCGTGTAAAGAGCGCGGGGGAGCCAAAGGGATGGAGGGAGTTCGATACGCGAGTTATTTCATTCGAGGACGAATTCCCCTCACCCTTCTATCGATATAATATATTTTCATTTATTTTCACTGACTCGATGAGGCAAATATTCAATGGAACGTGAGCAAAAGAGTGAGAAGCTGTGGACGATAGAAAATAATTACTACACACAGCGTAGTAGCGTAGCGAGATAATGTCACAGAGTTTTGAAATGTCATTTTTTTTTTTTTTTTTTTTCTTCTTTGCGGTTGTTTGCTCACATTGATTGAGAGATGTCTTGAATTTTTGTCAAGTATAGAAACAGTACTGTAGCGGATAGAAGCCAATTTTTTCTTTATTCCCCTTTTTCCTTAGTAATATTAAGATTAAGATGCAAAGATCGGTGGAAAAGCGGATATATGACATTGGAAGAGGAGCTTTTACCGACAGAGTTTCTACGATATCGAGGGAGCGCGAGGAATAGCGATAGTGTCGAGCAGTTGGGCCGTCAGAGGACATCGCTTCGTAATTCCCATAGCTTTGTTATTGAAATCATTGACAGATTTAAGCCGTAACGCGTAAAATAGCCTGTAATCGATTGACCATCGCAATGCACAAGTTATATTTGGTATTTCGCTGCAACTCGTAGAACGGATCATCAGCCGAAAATTGGAAATTCGATAAGGAACAACGAGCAAGGAATTATTTGCAATAACATCGAGTACTTTGATTATGCGGTTATACGAGCGATTGCGAATTCTCTCGAGAGAATTCACTCTCAATTTGTAATATTTGTTTCGGTTGTCACGTTGCTGTGAATAGCTGACGATGAATTCCGGCTCGGAATCAAATGTACCTCCTGGCACTCCACACGAGAGGGTAAGTTGTAGAAAAGAATTTTCAACATTTTCGCGTTAACGTTTTTATTAAATTAAAGAGTACACGATCAACGAGGCTGCGAGGCGTAGACAGCAATACGAAAAAGTTCCTCAGAGACTTTGATCCTCAAAGGAGCGAGAGAGAAAAGAGAAAACTACACAGAAGACTTTACCCGGGAAGTAAAAAACACGTTGTCTACGACGAGAGAGGATGTTTGATCAAAACTGGATCTAATCTGTGCGATTGCCTGCAAACCGACTGTCCGGGCTGTCATTTTCCATGCCCCAAGTGCGGATCGACGAGGTGCGGTCACGAATGCAGGTATACACCTTTTTTTGACAAAAGTCTATCGTCGCCGTGCGCCCTTTGCCAAATACATTTTTTTTTTCTTTCCTCGCTAATCACCATTTACAACTATCGTATGGAGCAAACGCGTCCATCGTCCAATCGTCACGGGACAAGTCAAATCTACAGCCGGTTATTCGTTGGAATGTGCGCGTTTTGTACCGACGATTATGTTTGTTCTCAATTATGAAATAAATTAATGAGGCGTATATTGGAAAATGAAAGAGAAGAAAGAAAAGAAGCTTTGAAACAAAGATTGGGCGGCAAAGGGCATAAATCAAAAGCATTTCTCTACAAAGTTTATGTATTTAGGATTCACAGAAAATGGACGTACGATTCGATAGAGAACGAGGGTAGCGACATGGTAATGAGAAATCCAACTGCTATCAAAGACTCGTGATTATTGGAAAAAGAAGATTGAAATAGGGCGCATTATTATACCAAGTACATATGTATTATCGAATTAAAGGTTTTTAATGAAAATTTCCATGACGAATTTCCATGCGACACGCACAGTACAAACAGCAGACAAAGTGTACTTTGCGGTGGAGTGTACTTTGGGCTCGATGTATTCGTAACGGTGGTGGAATAGGGGTGTAAAGGGCGGAAAGCGCCACGCGAATGGGGTGACGCTGAGGTTGAGTGGCCCGTCGGGCTTGTTTCGTATTACGTTCACCCATACGCCCACGCAACCTATTGATTTTCCGCGCGGTGGCTTTTAGTCGTATTGCGCACGTAGAGTTGCACAGAGGAGTCGCGCGCGCGCCCGCCCGCCCGCCCGAAACACCGGCGAGAGAGAGGGTGTGCGCCGCGGCTCGGCACTCGAATTAATATCAAACTCCCCCAATAAGAAACTTACCGCTCGAGGCTACTCTCTCACAGTGAGTACAGTACAGTTGTAATGTTTCGTAAAAGATAAATAAAGCAAGAGTAACAAAAGAAAAAGTTGGTACAAACAGGAAAATTATCGAGTGCCCGAGTCGAGGAAACCCGTTGACGCACCTTCATTGGAATAAAATTGAAGATTTCTCGATCCACGAGATCAAACGGAATATTCTCGACTTGCGAAAGAAAAAAAAACAATCGGAGCTCATCGGAAGCTAGCGCGCGAGGAAGCGGCCGCTTGTTTTTCATCGTTGCCTGGATTAGGAGTGGCATTAGGGGGACGCGGGGGCGCGCGCGCGCGCGCGAGACAACCGACCGACCGACCGACCGACCGACCGACCGACCGACCATCTCGCTATTATTACCGCTCGTGAGGAATAATCCACGCAAGTGAGTATCCCGTTGAGTACGCGTGTTGTGCCCTTGGCGTCATTCGTCGTGCACCGGTCGAAGAGGCGGTGCACATCCAAAGTGCACGCGTATAGGTGAACGAGTGGTGGAAAGAGGCCAAGAGGCTTTTTCAAAAGGTTTTCCTCGGCAGCTGCTGCTGTTGAACGGGATCTCTATCCTCGCGTCAATCCACGTAGGTGGCTGCTCGTTGCTAACCTTTCGCTCTCTCGGCCCTTTCAGCGCATCCCTCTAGTGACAGACGTGAGCACGAGAGAGAGGGAGAGAGAGAGAGAGCGATATCTGGTGGAGCCCGAGGGCAGAATCTCGCTGCAACGGCGAACGTAATGGTGATCGTGAGGCTGCTGAGGAAGGATCGTTCAGAGGCTCTGTTACTCGGTCCCGCGATCTCGTGAAACGCGGAGCTCTCCTCTCCGTTCCAGCGTCGAGGAATAATTGTAACGATAAGTAACGAGTAATCGCCGTTGAGTTTGTCGTTGGTACGTCAGAGAAAGAAGAAACGAAAGAGCGCTCGAACAATCGCTCACGCCAAAAAAACAACAACAACACACGCGCGCGCGCACACACACACACACACACACACACACACACACACACACACACACACACCAAATCCCTACGAATAACAAAAGTTCTCTTGGTGAAAGCGTGACCCCGTGAACGGGGGTTTAATCAGTAACCACGGCAGATGTCAGGATGCCGGAACAGAGCAACGACTATAGAGTCGTCGTGTTTGGTGCCGGTGGGGTCGGCAAAAGTTCGTTGGTATTACGCTTCGTGAAAGGAACTTTTCGGGAATCTTATATACCCACCATCGAGGATACATATAGACAGGTAAGAGAATTTCATTAACCGTTGTCTTTCTTTCTTTCTTTTTTTGCCATCGTCGGCGATGTTTGTCTATCTCTGTGCGCAACTATGAATGAGAGATACTACGAGGGTTGGTTACCACTACCACACGTATAACGTGTGGTGTGTCATATGTGTGTGCGCGCTCGTTTCGTAGTGGCGAGACACAAGTCGTGTCATCGAACGACGAGAATAGCCGAGACCGTGCGGTGCACGCGCCTCGCTCGCTCGCTCACACCTTCCCCACTCACCCGAGACAATTAATATACTATCCTATTAGTTGCATGGATTTACGCATCCTCGCTATTCTTTTCCCTTTCGTTCATTTATCCACCATCATTCGCTACGCGGATTGGCTTCTCGAGGAGAAGCTCGCTCTCACTCAATCGTTCCGTACAGAGATAAACTCTCTTGCCAAATTTACAATTTTCTTTTAATATTATTTTCGTCAATTCCTCAAAAGTACGTATGATTTAAAAAATATTTATTCAAATTCCTGTAGTTTTATTATTTTCTCTAGACAGCACTTTAGAGTAGACGCACCAGTTTTGGCCACTCTAAATATTTATGTAAAAAAATCAGTAGTACGCATTGATATAAGAAAGTTGGTGGGGATTGTGCGCCGCTCGTTTATGAAATCTTTGTGTTTCACGAGAAAATTGAAGGTTGCCAGAATCGTGGCCAGAACACGTGCGTGCGTGCGTGCGTGCGTGCGTGCGTGCGTTTACTCTGATTGTTCCATGATGAAATTTGGATTCGGAGGGGTATAAGAGAGTGTTTAAAAAATTAATAACACGTATAATGACTGCTGCGGTACTGGGTGGACCTGTGCTGTGTGCGCGATGCGACGCGTGTCCGAAAGCTGCATTATTTTACTCGAATATTCCAGTTATTTATCTCACGCGGTGTTACATCTATCTATTCGTTTTTTGTATTTACAACTCGAGTTCGTCTCTCTCTCTCTCTCTCTTAAACTCGGAGGAGAAGGAAAAGAGTAGATGAGAGAGAGAGAGAGAGAGAGAGGAAAATAATTAGCGAGCAGCTATCGGACGAGCCTGAGTTTTCAGGTGATAAGCTGCAACAAAAACATATGCACGCTTCAAATTACGGACACAACGGGGTCCCATCAGTTTCCCGCAATGCAGCGACTCTCTATAAGCAAGGGTCACGCCTTCATCCTGGTGTACTCGGTGTGCTCACGGCAGAGCCTCGAAGAGTTGCGACCAATCTGGGCTGTTATACGGGAATTGAAGGGACAGGACATCTCGCAAATTCCAATAATGCTGGTAAGACTATGTACCCTCGATGAGCGGATTTTTCGTTTTCCAATCAATCCGAGACGCTCCCGAAATCTGCTCTCTCGGTACTTGACAATTTACAAAGAGTTCGCTAAGCGAATTTCCAGTGGGTACTGCATATTAAACTATGAATAATGAGGTAAAGTAGAGGGTTTTCGGGGTGTGTCGAGTGGCTCATAATAATTCATATATATATATGTATATGTATGTATATGTGTGACGGAAAAAATTGTCTCGACAGGTGGGCAACAAGTGCGACGAGAGTCCTTCGGTCCGGGAGGTGTCGATGAGCGAGGGTGAAGCCGAGGCGGCTAATTGGGGTTGCGGTTTCCTCGAGACCTCAGCCAAGACGAACCACAACGTGAACGCGCTCTTCCGGGACCTGCTGACCCTCGAGAAGAATCGTGCAGTCTCGTTGCAACCAGTACAGAGCAACAACGCGATAAGCCTTAAGGAAAAATGTGCCGTTATGTAAAATTTATTATTATCATAATCATTATTACGATTATCATTCCGATTGTCTATTGTATAATTCGTTAGGGAGAAATGTCGAGCATGGGGCAGAATGGGGGCGTAGGGCAAACTCGGCTAATCGACCGCATAACACACACACACACATATCACGATATCCCACTTTTTCGGTTTATGGAACATTCTTAAAGCGGGATTGACGGATTTGAAAAAATCATTTAATAAATTTTACGTTATACTCGAATCGAGGATCATATTGGAGTTAATTAATATCTAGTAGAAACGAGAACAAGAAAATAACACACACACACACACACACACGTTTGAAGATATGTAATGCAACTATGACGTAGGTCGCTCGACATTGTATCGTATTATCTCTGATCGATTTAACTCTATTCGTTTATTTTACTGACAATTACACGAGATATTGAGTGACGCGTGAGGCGACGAGCGATTTACCACTTAATTTCCTTCGACAGACGTATTTTCGAGGTGTAAATCGCTCGCCTCGTCCTTTTTTCGCTGCAGTATTTGTAATAGAATATATTGCGTTCGCGCAACAAGGGCCTCGAGTCATTGCTCGATCGTTTAAATTACCGGACGGGTTAAAGGGTGCGCTCATATTTGAATATTTTTCTCTAATGAGGATACATTAAAGATATTTTCTATCGCATGGAAATATATATTTAACAAGAGAGAAAAAAAAACACACACACACACACAATTTCAAACATATCAAAAAGTGATACGCTCTTCACGTAGCGTCAGTCGAATATAGATTACTCGAGATGCTTACTTGTAATAATAATTGCCATTAAAATAATCACTTTGTCCTCGCCATATTATCGACGGAACAAACGAAACAAAGGAAAATTGTAATCAATGAGTTTTTTGTAGGCCCCTTTAATCGAGTCTTGGGCCTTGGTGCGCAACGTTCACGAGCTTTCGACGATGGTTACGGGGCAGGGGAAAAGAAAAAAGACACAAAAAAAGAAGATAATATCGAGGTCCTTTAGCCACGCGATTATAGACGCCCCGATAAACGCGTACGGAGATAGCCGAACAAAGTAGCGTGGTACGAGGAGGAGGCGTGTACCCCACCGACGACTCGGCATCCTCGTCGTGTCCATGTCCTCGTTGCCGACGAGAAATTTCTCCGTTAACGATACCGTTTGCTCGGTTAGGATCGTTCGGAGATGCATAAACGCGCAAATGTATAGAATATATTATAATATTATTTGTCGTTGGATGAATGTTGATGAGAGACGCGGGTTGAGGGGTGATGGGTGATGGGTGACGGCGGGAGTCGTCGGTGGGGTGGTGGGTGAGTTGGGCCCCGAAAGTGGCCGCCGCGTTCACGCGTGCGACACAATGCACACGCGTCTTCGTCTCTTCGCGTGGATTCTCGTGAAGAATAGTCCCGCTGATGTGACCAAGTGCAAAACTCGAGCACGTTGAACGTGGCGAGCGCACAAATGCGATGAATACATAAGTAAGAATTGTTACGAGATTGGTTTTTGTTGAATAGTTGTAAGGTTTTTGTAATGACGCTATTAGAATTTATTATCGTCACGTGAAGGATACGAACAAGGGAAAAACGAAAAGAGATGAGTGTAAATTAGTGAGATATCGATGATTCAAGAGAATCGAGGAATTGCCACCAGTCGATGATTGACTCATCACCAAAGCAAAAACATACTATAGTGATTTTATCTTGTAAGCCTCGGTGGCCGTGATTTAACCATACCCGCCACCGGGATATTCGCGTTTAGCGCGTACAACAACAACAACAAAATACACAAACAAGCAAACAAACAAACAAACAAACAAACAAACAAACAAACACGCATTTAAGGAAAAGTACAAGAGACGGGACTGAGACTTATTCTCTGGATTATATAAAGAACGAAAGAGAGGAGAATAAACGAGATTAATACCAATTTAAACTGGGATTTAAGTATAATAGCCACGACTTGCTTGTGCAGCTTCTCCTTCGCTCTCGCTTTCGATAATTCCGCAAAGTTGAACGCGACACGTTGATCGCACATCGAGCGAGGAAACCGCACAAGTTTAATAATAAAATAAATGGCCTTGTTCGAAGGCTCGCGGGCCAATTGGTGACCACGCAGTGCCAATTTGTACGCGGAATAAACTATAAATCTTGAGGATTCTCGTTGTATTGTCATATTCGCAGGCACAAATATTGACTCTCGCGACTAATATAAACGAGACTCTAAAGACGTTTGAGCGGCACACTCATTATACGGATATTCAGCACTTAAAAATCACTCTAAGCAGCCTCAGTCGACTTACACACGCACACACACACACACACACACACACACATACACACGCACCATCGAGTGACAATATTCATAAGAAGAATTTTTATATATATTATTATATAGGTATATAATGGATTATTCGACGCAAATCCTTTTTCTCACGCAACCGCTCACCGAGATAAATACTCGAGTATTTTTTACATACACTTCCACTATCGATTTTATGGAACGCATTGTAATTACGAAATTTACACACGTTAATTGCTGTAACACACTTTTTTATGGAGAACTTTCGGGCCTTTTTTGTATGTGTAAAACGAAAAATGGTTTCTCGATGGAGGAAAGTTGTCCGTGTACCGTACGGCTGAATGTGGAAAATGGATTAAAGGCAATAATTAAAAATAAATGCTTACGGTATTATTAAAAAAATTTAATTACAAAAGAACCGGAGAAAAATATTGGCCCTGATAATACTGAATTGTCGGGTCGTAAAATTTACGGAGCATAAATCTCGGCACGTAAGCATCAACCCTCATCGAGCGCACCAAAGTACAATCTATCAACGTTATCGTGTATAGAGTCTTGTTGAACGAAAGTTATGTGAACAAAGTGAGAAAACGAAATAGACGGAAAGAAAAAGAAAACCCTTGTACGTAAAAGTTGCAGCAGTTCTCGTACCTGTAACTCGTATAACTGCCGGAGTTATAAATAAGCTATATAATTTAGAGTTAATTAACGAGATACTATAGGGTGCGAGCACACACGCGATGCATAATGAGATTGAGAATAATGAGAATCCTCGAGGCTTGTACTTGTATGCGCATCGCTCCACTCGTCAATGTCCAAAGAGCGAAGGAGATTCTGACAAAACATCCGGGTGAGAGAGAGAGAGAGAGAGACACGCCGTTTCACTCGAAGCATATCGACGACAATGAATTATCGATTAACGATTTTCCGCATATCCGTACGTGGAGCACGCGAGCTGAGTGCGAAGGAGAATGGATCGCGTCCTCCTCCTCCTCCTCCTCCTCCTCCTCCTCCTCCTCCTCCTCTCAGCATTTCCACGGTACACAAATTTCTATTTAAAAGAAAATTTTTAACAATTCTCAGAATCAATAAACTCTCAATTTGACAGATCGTTTGTTTTCTTCGTCAAACATATTTTCCGATCGCAAATAATAAATAGATCGACGAAGGCGGGTTGGTGCGCTCGGCTGTGATCGGCAGATTCACCGGCGCGCAATACTCCACGAACCCAACAGGGAAAGTAAAAAAAAAAATAAAAATAATAAACTTAAAAATTCTATCGTTATTACGATCAATAGACGAATTAATCGTTATAGAAAACGAGAAACGAGTAATACATATCTTTATGTAATATTAATCTGCGAGGCGGGTGTGCGGGAGCGAAAAAGTGCGTGTTTAACATTAAAACAAAAGAACAAAAAAAGAAAGGAGAAAAAGTAATGTATGAAATTTGAGAAGCCAGAGAGAGAGAGAGAGAGAGAGAGAGAGAGAGAGAGCGGATGAGTGGAAGTGCGAGTAAAATGATGAATAAATGCTTAAAGAGAGATATCTTCTGATTTTCGGGGCCAATCGGAGTCGAGAGGGAGGGCGCGTGATCCTTTGGACACGAGCTATTGCAATTTTATTGTTAACGAAAAAAAAAAAAAAAAAAAAAAAAAAAAAAAAAAAAAAAAAAAAAAACGAAAAAATCGAAAAAAAAAAACCACGCAAAAGACGCGTTGAGAGGTCTTTTATCTTACGTTTAAAAAACAAATGAAGAAAAATGTATGATATATTGTAATGGAATTATGTATAATCGTTTGGTATTTATTGACTCTGAGGCGAATGTTGCAGTTTTGGGCGATCGGGATTTGGCTCATTTTCTCGAGTGGTGAGAGCGGAGAGGAGGATGTATCGTTGTTATTATTATTAGGCACGAAGGAAGAAAAGGAAGGTGGTTGAGAGAGAGAGAGAGGGAAGAGCCGACGACGACGACGAGGCTACCGCGAGCCAAGCGGTGCACGCTCCAATAGTTGGGCGAAGGTTTCAGAGTTGTTGCTCGCCCTTCCAAGGCAAACGACTACCCTTCCGACCACGTGCAACCTTTTAATTTTAATCTTATCCCGCGTTTTCATGCGAGCTAACTTACGCGTTTAACGCCCGGTTTCTTCTCAAAAGATCCTCATTATCCGCTGGCTCGGCCAATGAGAAGCTCGGCAAGTGCACTCTCACTTTTACTAAAAAGTCCTCATCGCAAAGCTCTAACACCCGATACGAAAAATAAATTACTCTGTTGTTGTTTTTTTTTTTTTTTTTTTTCCACCACCGCTCGAGGAATTTTTATCGAATAACACGCGTCTCCGATTGACTACCTTTTGTGTGTGTGTTTTTTTTCTTCTTTCTCTACGAGCGATAAATAACGCTCTATAAATCGCTTATTGTCATTGCTATTTCACTTTATTGACGATTATAATCGTTTTGAAAAACGAGACACGATACTTGGACGAGCAGCAGGTATGAGGTTGAGAAGTTGGCCATCGAAACATCAGCACTATTATCTCCTCCGGTTTGTCGCGCGTCCAGATTCTGCACAAACTCTCGCTGTGAGCGATCTTTTGTTTTTCTTTCTCTCTTTTCTCATTTTCCAAGCGACAAGCGTAACTTTCGCCACGCACTACAGGCACACACGTTTCAAGTACAATTTGTATTATCAAAGAATAATGATTATATATATTTGCAAGTAATTTGGAACTCTGTCGTTGAGTAGTGAGCTCGATGAGATTTTGTTTTTTTGTTTTTTTTTCTCTCTCTTTAAATTCGATTGAAGTACGGTGTGTGTGCTGGGTACGAGGGGCCAAAGTTACCGCGGCTCTTGGAGCTTCGGTGAAATATTCTTTGGAATAACGAGCGGGAAACATTGGGAGAACCTCGCCTCGAGAAACTCCAAGTTCTCTAATTACTATAACGAGAGACAAAGAACAACAAAACGGAATTCAATTTAAAAACATGAAAATAACAGAGTGACGCGCGCGAGCGCCGCCGAACAGAAGGAGAATGACTCGGCAAAGGGCAAAGCACACATATCAAAGAAGCAAGTTGCACACGGAAAGGTGGTCTATTGTTTAAAAACTGTAATATCGCGGTGGTTCACGGGTGTGCGACAACATGTAAATTATCAAGAAAAAAACAAAAGGAAGCGATAAACTGTGCTTATAAGGCCGCAATCTATTATTCCATCGCGAAATCTTCTAGTATCGTATTATTTATTCTCTTGGCTCGTTGACACTCACTGGATTGGAGGAACGATGACACAGAGAATCGAGGCACGACGAGAAACCAACAACAACAACATCAAACTTGTACTTGTAAATCTACGAATTATACGATCTTAATTCTTGCCAGCATATTATATCAGCGTCTATTTTATTTCAAATTCTATTTCACCTACCTGGCCCGAATTTTGTTTTTTTTTTCTTCTTCTTTTATACACGAGTAAAAATGATATTTCTAAAAAACAATAAATGTTGATTTATTATTGGGTTATTTATTTCTCGAGGATATTTGTTTAAGTAGGGTGTAGGGTGCAAGGGGAATCGGTAAAATGGAATAGCAAGAGAAAGTAAAGAAAGAGGCAGAGAGAGAGAGAGAGAGAGAGAGAGAGAGAAAATGGTGGGATGCGGGGGAGGAAAAGTCGCGTGGTAGGAGTGGTACGGATGGCAGCAGCCAACGGAGCCAAGAACAAACAGGATGGAACCAATGAAGAAGAAAGGGTGGTCCTGGGGATGTTTGTCTTGCCGGTTGTGCGGAGTGATGCTGCTCTTGGAGTCCGAGGTACCGTTCACGCCCTATCGGCGCGACTCGCCAATCCGCGAAACCCCCCCTGAGAAGCCTCGGGCTCGCGCGAGAGATGAAATCTCTCGTCCCTCAGAGATCTTTCAAAATCCTCTACTTCAGTTCTTTATTAACCACCATCAAACATCATGGCTAATCCAAACGCCGCTCCTATTCTTCAATAACACAAACATCACTTACAAAAGTCGACTCATTAAATTAGAAAATACCGAGGCGAGGTGGAAAAGATAAAATCCGAGGTATATCGAGGGAAAATGTTACGCGGAAAATGTAAAAAATCGGAAGAGGATGATGGTGAGAGTGAGTGCAAGCAGAGGAGACCGAAATGCGCTCGCTGCAGGAATCACGGACTCATCTCGTGGCTGAGAGGACACAAGCGCCAATGTCGCTACAGGGAATGTCTCTGTCCGAAATGTTCGTTGATTGCCGAACGGCAGAGGGTCATGGCAGCCCAGGTAATATTTATCCCTTTTTTACGCCAACCTTTCCACTCATTCGCGGCTCATTATCATCTTTCTTCTTTATTTGTTTATAGATTATATTATACTATATATGTGTGTAAATTGGTAATCGGTTTGGCCAAAGATAAGCGATCGAGGGAGAGTGAGTTGATCGTGGCGCATCAATCGTTCACCGAAAGTACAATCCATTAAGGATTCTACTCGCGGTGTAGCGTTTCATTTGTGTTTGCACGAGCATTATCGTGTCACTCGACACTCTTGTGTCTACATCGTAGCTTTCAATCATAACTCGCGCCCGCGTCACTTCACTCCTCCCCTATATTCTCCTATATTACACGTTTTTCTCGCATCTTATAGCTTCGCACGAGAAAGCGCCGCACTCGTATTCTTTATTTCCCCATACTTGCCCCGAGTCTCTCCTTTCACTAACGATAAAACGCCCCTCGACTAGCCCCTCCTCAGCATTACTAAGTCAAATTAATTAGCATCGGTGTCACACACACACACAAATTGTTATTTATTTTTCTCGATTACAAGGAAAAAGCACTCTCGTGATCCTCGATATTTTTCTCTTTCTTCCTTTTTTCTTCTTCATCGAAGGTCGCGCTGAAACGACAGCAAGCTGCCGAAGACGCGATTGCCCTGAGCATGGCTAAAGTCGCGACGGGTCAAAAATTGGATCGACTTCCTCCGGGCAAGATTTTTGGAATGGCCGTCACCGAACCCAACGCTCCTCCTCCTCCTTCTCCTCCGAGACTCGAGGCTCGGCTCGTCTCGGCTGTTAATACCGACGATCCGGAAGAAACGAAAAAACAAGAAACGACAATTGTCACCGACACCACTCCAAGCCAAAGTCCTTTGGTACGTTGTTTACCAATAACGCGAAAAAAAAAAAAAAAAACAAAAAAAACAAAACAAAAGATAATGATCGAATGAAATGAAAAGAGAGAAAATGTTGTTTGTTTCTAGGCGAAGAAGGATGAGGGTAAAAAATCTACTGGACTTTTTGTCGTGAACAAAGGGATCGAAAGTTCGGGAGTCGAGTCGAGAAAAGAAGGAAATTCAGTTTGCCAGAGGTCGGTGGAAACTCTTGGACGACTCTTTCCAAGGACAAAGCTATCGGTCCTCCAATTGGTACTCGAGCGTTGCGGACAGGATCTCTCGAAGGCCATCGAGTATTTTGCCAGCGACAGGGGTATCGGCGGCGCTTCGAGTTCTTCTTGCTCTTCGGCGTTTCGTCCACCGACGAGTTCTATACCGGAAGCGAGGCCATCGAGCGGCCTCGAAGAGTATCCGGGACTTTTTCCTCTTCCGCCGATTTATTCGAATCTCCCGAGGAACCTCTACGGTGATGGCTATTGCCTTCTCAATATCCTTCCCGATCAACTTTCCCGTAGTCTCGGTGCCGGTGAATTATCTTCCGGTTGCGGCGGGACTCTCGCTCCTTCATTTCCAACCTCGAAACCCACGAGTCCCCCCCACCACGACGAGCAACATACCGTCGGCACCGCCACCAACAGCAGCGTCGCTTTCAGTGTTCGATATAACAATTACTTCAATGCGAGCATGCACCAACAATTGCGGGAACACTCGAACCTCAACAATTTCCTTCATTTACCACCTCCCGGTATTCCTTGTATCCAGCCTAATTGCCAACAGTGCTACAAATTTATTTAAAAATACTTGAAGAACATTTCGAGAAGAAAAATTGTACATCGATACACACAGACCTATATCTATCTATCTATCCATCCGACTGATTACATTACATTCGAGGCCCCCGAAGCCTTCGTCGAAGTGATAGGGCGTGACAAATCGAATTAGTAAGATTCGATCGTTTGCGCAAATAGAAGCGGATATAGAAGCGGTGGCTCGATGCGAATATGCCCCAAGGGATTTGTTTGCTTTGGCGGTACTTTTCGTTAAAGAAAATAGAGGCTGGCTTCGACGATTCCTTCGGGACATGCACGTACACCGCGCTCGTGTTCTGAATTTCTAAACACACTCGAAACTCGATACCGTGCGAATATACGATAACTATCTCGTCGCTTCTACAGTTTCCTCGAAATCACACTCGCCGCAAATCCTTCTCCTTATTCTCTCAACCGCTCGAGTAATAATATACATTTTTCTATTAATCGAAGAATAATAATTTCTCGTGGAATGTTAAAAATAACGCTTCTCCCATTAATACCATATATCGATATATGATACATGTACGTCCTCGCTCGCTTACTTGGGAATTAATAAAAACACAAAACACGAATACGATCAAGCGGGTTTATCGAAATTTTGTCGTTGATTATTACTTCTTGTATGGTACAGACATAATAATTAGTCGAATTGAGAGTTCAACTTAAAAATATCGCTCCGACTGAGCGAAAAACCTTGGCGAATATCACTCGCGCGTCGTATTCGACATCTTCCATAAATTATATACAGTCACGCGGGGTGATACACGCTACGCTCATCTTTATTATTTACATTATAATATTTTCCTCGTGAAAAATACTGGATGTCTAGATGACGCTTCTTCTTGTTGCTTCTCATTCGAGCGGAGAGAAGATTCTCGTTAAAATCGTAGGTGCGGCTTGTTCTTGATCATGTGCCTAAAATAATATTTCAAAGAATTAGCGCGTTTGAACAAACTTTGAGCAGACACGACGCAACATTTTCACGAGACAAAAACTCACTTGTCCAGATGCTCCCAGAACATCATGAGAGCGGCTCGATCCAAATGCCGCTTCTCCCGACTCAATTCGATAACCGTGACTGCCCAACGTGCAACGTTTGCATCGAGTTTCATCTCGTCGTACTTCAAGTGGAATGCCGAGACTGGAAAAAACAAAAAATGAGTTATCGCAATTTATCATGCTCGATAAATAATGAGAAATATACAAAGAGCGAATTATACAACAAGTACCTTTGGAAAAAATCTCCACGGGATTTCCTTCGAAAGGCCATCCTTTGAATTGCCAGGCGGGACCCATTACAAACACCGCAACGACTCTCTCCCAATCGGCGTTGGTGAGCTTCTGTGGAGTATCGACGACCCTGTACGGAACCGTAAGCCCACCGTCTTTTCTGCGCTGCAGGAGAATCTCATTTTCCCGTTTGCAACCCGAAGAGCGTTTTTCTTCTCCGCTGACGTATTTCAACTCTTGAAGAATATCCTTGGCATTGTACATGGTGATGAGGGAAGTATTGGCATTGGGTATTATGATGATAGGCGTCCGACTGGGACGTTTGTTCTGGGCGGCTTGTTGGGGAGTGAGTTTCGCCGCGGAGGTCGGCAACAGTCCGGAAGTAGGTGTCGAGGTCGGATTGGCGCTCGGTGGCTTTCTCACTGCTGGATTGGTGCCTTCCGTCACGGATTTCAGAGTCATGCCGTGATAAGTTCCCATCGTATCGATTTTAAAACCCTCGGTCTCCTCTTTTTGACGAATGAATCTCTCCTGATCGTAACGATTGTAAACAGCGGGTTGAGGCAACGGTCGCATTGGCGTCGAACGCGGTGTGACCATGGGCGTTGGTGCCGCAGGCCCCTTTTGCCTTCCTTCCTCTCTCGCCTTTATACTCTGCAATATTGCGAATATATTCTTCGCAAAAACTTTGCCGCTGCTCTGGAGAATGGTCGCTCTCGTTCGCCACTGGCGCTCTCGCGACACAATGTCCTTGGTGTCGTCCACGTCGAGATCCAGAATTACACGCAGGTCCGAGCCCATACCTTTTGGCATATTTCTCATTGTTATTATTATTATTATTCTTCTAATGAAAAATAAAATGACAATATTGAACATCAAAATACACCTCACCTATATCGTCATTTTCCTTGATCGTCGTACGTTTCTTGGCCAAACGCTTGGCTTTGATGGCCGCTATTTTTTCCACGGACATGGCTTCGGAGAGGGATTTAATGTTGTCGACGGTGACGGAAGCCTCCTTCGGAGCGTCCAGCCTGGCGGCCAGTTGCTCCTTGACTTTTTGCACGTGCGTTTCCTCGAAGCGAGGTCTCTTGGAAGAGCCGCTGTCGATTCCATCCTCCGCTGTGCGTTTAACCTGAGTCGACAGGCCGATGGGGGCAGATTTGTCAATAGCAGCCGAGTTGGCTGTTTCTCCATTGAGATAAGCCAGAAGATCCTTTCGGTCGGGACGTCGTACCACAGGAATATTTTCCGCGGCGGCTTGCCGCACATACACCGGATGCGTCAGCTGAACATGCTTCAATAAAAACAGGAGACACTCCAGGGTGTAATACTCCTTCGCGTTTCCTTCCTTTCCCGATCTGCAAAACAATCACAATTATCCTCTTGACGTTGAATCCAAGAAAAAACACAACAAAAGCCAACATGACGCTTTTCGACCACGCCACCACATTCATTCAAACTATTTTCCATCGACACGTACGTACCCGTATGTCAGATAGTTGGTTTTCACGTTCTTCGGCCACGAGAATTCACCGAATATTATTTCATTCTCTCGCTCGATAATCTCCTTTTTGTTGACATTATACTGTCGCAGAAGAGACAACGGATCCGCCATCTTTCCACTCTTTCGACTCTTTTCGACTCTCTCTCTCGATACACTCGTGTCACTACTCGACCTCCACGACAACACCACTGTTACAGCAATGATCAATCAACGCCAGGCGCTCCCGCATAAAAGTCCCGCGGCTCTCCCCACCCGGCGGCGGCTTCCCTCTCCTACGCGCCGTGGTACCAGGCACGGACTTGTAGCGCTAGGCCACGCCCACCGATCGCTCGCCGTGCGCCGTATATGTACTTTTCTTATGCTATTGTTCCCTCAACATTCAAAAAGTCTAATAAATATTAATGTTTATTTTTTTTTTTATCGATCGGCTACAGGATCAATTTTTTAAATAAACAACAACAACAATTTCACGAGCTCTGCCACTGCGCTAACGCTCTTCTCATGAGTATTCACAAATTTATCGCTTATGGAATATTCAATATATTAATTGAAAAAAGTTTAAATTCATATGCACAATTCGAGAAACAATTACGGCTAAACGGACGGATTTTAAGTTGTTTCATAGCAGACTTCACTTCCTCTGGTGTAATTTCTAAATCAATTGTTGGGAGTCTGCAATCTACGAAGTTAAGAGGGTCGTGCTCACAGGGAGGACAAATATTTTTATAAAACTCTGTTTGTGGAATTTTTGCTTTACTGGATATTGCTTTGTTAAATTCTTTTTTTTATTTTTTATTGTTGAAATGTATTCTTTCCTGAGCTTTACGTAGTTGTTTTTAATTTCTAGTATCTTAGAATCACACCACTTTCTGAAATCTCGTTTTATTCCTTTTCTCATTTGAAAACATTGTTCGTCGAACCAGGGTTTGTTAACTTTAATACTGTTGTTGATTTCAAGTTTTTTTTTTATTTTTTATGAACCATATCGAGTTCTTTAGCCACTGATTTGATATTTGTTATTCAGGGACCTCAATACAATGAATAATTCCCAAGATATAGCTACTTGAGTAAAAAATTGGAAAAACATTAATATCTCGCGAATGGATAAGATAATGAGTGAAAACCATTCGTTATTTTTTTTTTTTCTAAATAAATTATGTCCATCCCAGAGCTGGAGGACATCGATCGATGGCTCGTTGGCAATTTATGCAAAAATATAGATCTCATTTGTAAATAGCAACTCATTATGCTTCGCCAATATCTGTATTAATTGTCAAGAAATTTCATGTACTACCAGTACTTTGTCCATCCCTGATTGGTTTTAAGGGTTGTCGTCCCTCGCAGGTAGATAAGACCCTAACGTTCCGCTTGACCTAATTATCTCCTTGCCAGACTACCTGCGGATTATCCGATCGTAAAAACCCTCGTTATGCGTACTTGGCGTATAGCATCCTAGAATGTTTCACAAAAGACTGGAAAATCCCAAAAACCTTTGACCATTTGCGGCTATAATTGTCGAATATTATAATTTGTCTGTTTGTGTATGGATGTGAATATGTCTGAATTTAAATTAAAAATTATTATATATCGTCGCTGTCGACGATCCACTATTCGCGAGATTCGCAAGAGACATTTTCTTCCTTTTCTAATTTTGAGGTGGCGGTTATTTATGAGCAGTTATTTGGACTTTTGTCTTTGACAGCGTTTCCTGACTAGAATATTGATCATATGCAAAAATGCCAAAGGACTTTTTTGTAGTACTCTCGATTA
This sequence comes from Clistopyga incitator, assembly GCA_947507545.1. Classification (NCBI taxonomy): domain Eukaryota; kingdom Metazoa; phylum Arthropoda; class Insecta; order Hymenoptera; family Ichneumonidae; genus Clistopyga; species Clistopyga incitator. Next base: position 38,004 of record OX382181.1, on the reverse strand, counting down.
TCTAGTGGCGGGTTCCGCCGGATTTTTGTTTTAAGGGCAAAAACAAATTTTTGTTTTGAGAACAACAGCATAAGAGAAATAGTAGCGCACGCCGAGCAACCGGTGGGCGTGGCCTACCGCTACAAGTCCGGACCTGCTACCACGGCGCGCGGGAGGCATCATTGGGCGTCGCTTGAGACTCTTTCCCTCGCTGAGGGTGGTGGTGGTGGTGGTGGTGGTGGTGGTGGTGGTGGTGGTGGTACCAGAGCGCCGCCGCGCCAACTATCGGCCATTATTTATCTTTTCCTATTAATTCACGCGTTAGATGGCGCCCAACGCGACACACTGTAGCGATTTAGGTAGATATAAGACTGTGAGTAATTTTATTATTAACTTTATTGCGTATTACTGAATATAAAAACACGAGAGTAAATTAAGGATGCTTCGGAAGCGTAGTCGTCTTCGACTATCGCCCGGCTCTGTCATTGGTCGTTAGCTAGGAGTTTTTCCAGGGAATATTTTATTGCCGTGTTGGTGACGATTGGTGCTGCAACTTGTACAATGTGGATGCGCCTGAAGTGAAGGCGACTCTACAGTACGCGGTTCTCGGCTCGAAAACGGCCGCCGGGTGGGGGCGGGTGGGGTTAGCCGAGGGACTTTTGTGCGGGAGCGCCTGGCATCACTGACTGTCACTCACTCGATCGACAATTGATCATTTAAATGCTCAACTGACGTTAATAATGTGCAAAGTGCATTCATCACAGCTACATTAGTTTGCTTCGTATTTTTGAGAATATCAGCGATAATTGTGAGTGAAAATGAAAGGATACTTGTTGAGTATCTGGACGCTGCTGTTGCAAAGTGGATTTTCCATCTCTGCGGAAACTCCAAATATCGGTAAGTCGTATCTTCCATCTATGAGCCTGTTTCTCCCTTATCGTTGGCTATTAATTATCAAATCCACTGTATTAATGGGCAGCAATCGTCGGCGGCGGTATCGGAGGGGCATCGGCTTCTTATTTTCTCGACGAGTTGTTTGATGGAAAATTGAAGATCGACCTGTTCCAAGCGGGAGAAATTGGTGGACGACTGGCAACCGTAGAAGTAGCTGGAACGCAATACGAAGCTGGTGGTTCTTTAATTCACGACAGAAATCTGCTTATGAAACGCTTTGTCAAACTCCTCGGTACGCGATTCATTGGAAAACAATTTTACCGACGCGACTAAAGATAACATTTGGTCTTTGTACATTCAATTTACATAGGTATGGACGAGAGGCCAACTTGCGGAGATCAGAAATTTGCTATATGGAACAAAGAAGAAATTGTTTTTGCCGAGAGTTCTTGGAAATTTATGACTCTCGGTAAACTGATCTACCGATATGGTTTGCAGCCATTCAGGCTTCACGGGTAGCGTATATATCGTACATATCGAGTTGTAGCGCACGTTAAGACGAGATTGCGTCGAATTTTCTCGTAACCCTGGTATATTTTTTTATCTCCCTACAGACATGTAAATTCGATACTCGATGACTTTGAAAAAATCTACAAACTTCACGACAACGGCATTGCCTTTGCCAATGTAACGAGCTTGCTGTCAGCCATGAACGAGCAATTTCCAAAAATGCTTGAAACATCAATGAAAGAGTATCTCACAACTTTGGGGTATTCGTCGCGTCTCATTGACGAACTGGTCGAGGCAACATTGGTCACGAATTATGGACAAAACATCGATGTTCCGAGTTTCGTCGGATGTGTGTCCATTGCCGGTGCTGGAACTTCGTTATGGTCCGTCAAGGGTGGAAATAAAGATGTAAACGCCGCTTTCTAGAGGGCTCGGGGGGGTGTGATTTCTATATTCAATAGCACAAAAATATTAATTTGTCCACCAGAATGTTTCGCTCGACCGAGCCGGTAGCAAGTGCTGTCTCGATTGCCCCCTCTCCGATTACAAAATCTCAGTATAGTATCGGTGCTTACGCGTAACATTTGGTAATTATTTTTTAGGTAGTTAAACATCTCGTCTACAGAAACAGCCAAGTCAACGTCGTTCCATCTACGGTGAGAAAAATAGTTTATCTACCGAAAAATTTTGGCGTTGGACAATACCAAGTCCACTACAAGAAAAATGGTAATTTTTCGGCATGCGCTTGTTGTACTAAATTTTCTAGAAATTAAATGATAATTTGTGATGTAACCGGATTGCCATAGGTAGTAATGCAGACACGGTAAAAGGCCTCTACGATATAGTTATCGTAGCGACTCCGTTAACAAAAGACCAGGATACGTCGATAGAATTTGAAAATTTTCCCGAAACTGTGCATTTCGATTTCCCCGGTGGATATCAATCGACGTACGCGACCTTTGTTCACGGAGATTTAAATCCAAGTTACTTCGATCTTAAAGATCCGGTAGACGGTGTTTTGAGCTGCGATCCTGACAAAACGATCATCAGTTCGGTGGGCAATTTGGTTTCGGTCGATGGCTTTTGTTCCAAAGTTTGGAAAACATTTACGAGAGCTCCTCTCGAGCGGCATATTATCGACGACATGTTTCAAAATGTATGCACAACACTTTTTTCATTTTTTACAATGTATATACACGGCTAAAGTCAGGTGAGACAATCGCATGGAAAAAAAAAAAAAATTGTTCGGAAGGTCTGATAATTTGAAAAAATTTTACAAGGGATTACTCTGAAAATTGAGGAAATAACATAGAAAAACTGCCGACTCTGACCTGACTCAACTTGCTTTGGAAAAAGATTAGAAAATCTTGGCAATTGGCATGTTGAAAATAAACATTAACCCCATTGGAATTCACAGGTCGAAGAAATCAAAGGAATAAAATGGAAGGCTTATCCGAATTATTCTACGACAAAAAAGCCTCGTCTCGATTTCAAGCTTCACGATTCGTTGTATTACGTGAATGCAATCGAGTGGGCCGCCAGTGCGATGGAAATGAGCGCAATCGGGGGAAGAAACGTAGCTATTTTAGCGCACAATGAGTACAAACAACGCGATGGATCTACAGATTCTTCGAGCCAATCGACGATACTCAAAAATGAAAAATCATCCCGTTTCACGGATCTCTAGGATATATATATATATATATATATATATATATAAAATGCTCATTAATAGGTAGCATGTGACTGAGATATCATATTGTATATAAAAATCATAGATTATCGCTATTTTTTACTTGTATTAGAAATATTGGTCGTTGCAGAATGAAAATATAAATGAGGATTAATGAAATATTGACTGTTGTTATTATTATTATTGGATAATTGAAAAGTCGGGAGGTGATTGGTTGGTTGGCTGGTTGGCTGGTTGGCTGGTTGGCTGGTTGGCTGGTTGGCTGGTATAGAATTATTCACGTGATCTCGATCACGTGACGTAAAGGAATGTCGCGCGTGAGATAGCTTTGTTGACATTAGTTTGTCGAAGCACTGGTGAGAGATGAGTGTCGAGGACATGTAATAATTTCTCGAGTAGTGTTAAAAACAAAAAGTTAGTTTTTAGTATGCAGTCGACAAAGGTTCCGTTAAGCCGGGTAACCCTGGACTCGTCGATAGCGATAAAACTGACAATGGGCAGTCAAATGACAAAAGAACGGGCGTTAATGAGCCGCAACGATGCGTGGCACAGGATAAAAATAATACGGGGTGGGAGATACGAGAAAGAGGTTGTTTTGCGAAGCATTCTTTTGGCAGTGGAGCCGGCAGATTTAATTCCAGTGAGATATCAGGTGAACGGCGAGGACGCTTATTTCATGGCGAGAAACTGTGGACCGGCATTGGAAATGCTTTGTCGTTCAAATTTGATAATAAATCTTGGCAATGGTGATGCCATTGTGATAATCGTCACTCTGGCGTTTGCCTCGATTCATGAATTAAAAATCAACATACAGCCGATTCTCTTGGCTGCGCTCACCAGGCGATACGATCCTGTGAAAAAATATCTGAGGCTCGATGATTTCCACAGAGACGAGGAGATAGCCAAGACCGTTTACTGTCCACTGTCGCAGTCGAGAACCCTCAGTCATACTCTTAAATTGGCGAAAACTGCTCTCGGACCTTTCGACCACTTGAATCTACGAAATAACGAACTTTTAAATACAAGCGCTTTGGAAAATTCCAATCTAACCTCTCTCAAAAGTTTGGATCTTCGAAACAATTATATCATGTCGATGGACGCTCTTGCATCTCTAAAAACACTATCGACAATAACGGAACTGTGGCTCGATGGAAATCCGCTGTGTGAAAATTACGCTATCGCGACGCGTTACGTCGATTCCGCGAGACTATATTGCCCGCGTTTGACTAAACTCGATGGAGTCACTCTCGACGACGCACTTCCTCATCTCACCTACGACAATTACTTCACGACCAACGATACGCGAAAACTCGTTCATCAGTTTTTGGATCATTATTACCACATTTACGACCATGAAGATCGATCGATACTCACCGATTTGTATGACAAAAACGCAATCTTCTCGTTTACTCTCGGCATCTCATCTCCGAATACCGCTAGAAACAATAATCTCGGGCCTTTTGTCGCTCACAGTCGTAACTTTCTTTGCAACAACTCCGAGGAGGACTACACGACTAAAGTACACGAGCTTCTGTATCGAGGTCCTCGCGAGATTACACGAGTTTTAAAGCGCTTCCCACCGTCCCACCACCGTACAAGCAACTTTAAGGTCGACGTTATGTTGGACGATCATCGGGAACGCATTCTCTTCACCGTCGAGGGAATCTTCGAGACCCCGGGCTCGGCTCATCGGCTCTACAATTTTAGCAGAACTTTCTTTATCGTCGTTCGCGACGCCAACGAGTACATGATTATCAACGATCAGAATCATGTGAGTGTCACTGTACCAGGAGCTTCTTAGCCCTCTTCTTTTCATAATAAAAGGCCTCCCGAGAAAATCACCTCGATTCCCACGTCTCCCACGGGAAAAGGAGCGCTTGATTTTTACCCTTATGGACGCCACGACGATGAACACCGAATGGACATTCACAGATTTCTCGAAGATGCCCGGATGGGACGCGAGACTGGCTATCGACAAATTTATCGATTATTACAAATCCTCCAATATTCCGCTCCAAGCTTTCGGTATATGATTATTGCCGCAATCCGATATCGAATCTTGTACTCGATAGGCAAATCTTTTATTCGACTAATACATATTTACACTACAATGATAAGTACAAAATGAATTATCAATACACTTTTGTATAACGATAAAATAATTAAAACAATAAGATGTGTCACAATAATCGATAATAATAGTAATAATAATAGTTTAGAGATGTGTACGAATAAAGTGTGTGTCGGAATATGCGTAATCAAGATATTAAATAAATAACCTTTTGATAAGTCTTTGATAAATCAATCTCGATGATTATTCCATCATAGGCTTCGCATACTTCCTTACAATCCACGTGATTAGCACGTTTTTAGTGAGCAATAGAAAAATTTTATTTACAAGCTAGAATCTAAGCTTTAGCAAAAGTAGATTCTAATATTTCACGTTAACGCGTTTCTACTGTGTTTCTTCTTTCGGTCGGTCGGTTGGTTCATTGCCCGTTTCCATTTTCACTCGATACGTTAATTACTGATTGTAAAAAAAGCCATGTCATTTCAAGTACATGTGACACTTATAATCTGGAAAGAGCCGCGCGCGTTGGCTCGCGAGTCACCGATTTCTTTTGGAAACAACAAAAAAAACAACACTTTTCACCTCTTCGCCATGTCCTACGATTTTCATTCATCCAACTTTCATCCTAAGGCAAGCGAGAATGGATTATATCCGCGCTCTTGAGCTACATTTTACATATATCACATTCTCGAGGTAGAATCTTTGCATTTCAAGTTTTGCGGTTTTCCTCATTGCCCTGTGTCTCTCTCTCTCTCTCTCTCTCTCTCGCTGTGTGTGTGTGTGTGTGTGTGTGTGTGTGTGTGGGGGTAGAAAACCGTTGTTCCTCGAATAGCTGCAATATCGTAACGATGCAAAGTTTCTCGTTCAAAAGATCATCATTTTGTTTTGTCTTTTCGATTTTTCAAAGCCGGTTAACCGAGAGTCAACTCGTCCCGGTAACCGTGCCTGCTCGGCAGCACTCCCACATCCAAAAGAGAACGGAGTCGTGATTCATTTCGAGAAAGGCTCCACGTTTCTTCAATCCGTGTCCGAGTCCTTTCTCTTGATATCGCGGCAAAGCGAGTCACTTGCCAGAGTCTTTTCTTTGAGGTACTGGTAGTTTCTGAGCCTCACCACTGCGTAATCCTACGCAGACAAATTTTATCTCATTGTTATCGCATTTTTCATCGAAAACCAAAGACACATTGACGGGATATTTAAGTATGAAATAGAAAAATTTTGGCTCACCCAGTAGCCGAATGGGATTTGAGAGAGCTTGGCATTGACGATACTCCAAAGTCCCCAAAATAGATGACTCGCCATCGAAAATACTTTGACCTCCTCCATCAAGCGTTCTTCCTCTGCGGTGCCTTCCTTGCCGAGAGTCCTCAGGTAATTCCTTATAAAGTGGAGCTATAGAGAAAGAGACATGCGTTAGAATGATACGCGCTAAAAACGTGAGCAATTAAACTACAATATAATTATTCATCTTTTTTTTCTGTTTTTCCGCTAATATTATATTCCAAGTAATCATTTATGAAAAATGGCGTCTACCGATTACGATCGTCACGCCTTTTGTCAACTAATCGACGAGTAATTTCCTAATCCCTTGTGGGACTTGCTAGTCAACAATCGGTCTCGTTGAGATAGCACGAGTGATTCATTGTTTTTTTTTTTTTTTTTTTTTATACATATGCCTTTGGCTAAATTTTCGATATCGAGAATAATATACAGCGAGATGATTCGTATCGACATTCTATCGAGTACTCGGACATACCAGGTATATTATGCATAAATCTCTGTACGATCAAAACGTAAACAATGACATGGCTCATTCGAACGAAATGAAACCAAATGAACGGTAGATAAAAGAGCGGTGATATTGCGGCGCTCATTTAGAGCCATGAAGGCTACGCCTTTAATAAAATTTACCGCCAATTTAATTGTCAATTCAAACATCATTGCAGCCGATCAATTTAACTGTTGGATCTCTCAAGTGGTATAATCGAATTACACGTTATAACGCAGAATGGCGATTAAGTTTTGTACACTCTTAAAAATTTCATTATAGAATTTAACGTACTTTACCTAAAGTTTCTCTTTCTTTTTTACAAATAAAACTCAATATAACCTCGTGTAACACGCAATTACTCGAATTTAGAAGGGAAAGAAAAAACTACCAAGCTACAAATCATTGTTATAGAGATTTTTTAGCAGTGTACGAATCGGAAACCAACTCTGATCAACACTGGAAAAATGATAGCACAGTGTAGTGCTATTGTTGCCAGACTTGATCGTAGTAATAGTGGACGCGAGTATTTAAAAGCGTTCTAATCGTAAGGAAATTGCGTTTGGTCGATGAGTACAGAGATATTAAATATCGTATTGTCGTAGCAGTACAATACCAATATCACTAGTAACGAATACGAGATGTTTCGATTGAGAGCGGTAATCGAAAGATTAACGAGATTTTATGACAGCGTTATCACGAAGGTTACGCGAATCGATTATTCAGATAGAGAGAGAGAGAGAGAGAGAGAGAGAGAAAGAGAGTGCGTGTTGAGGTACTCTAGTAGTGTTGTAGAGGCGTAGATGGCGGGACTCTGGTCTCGCCCCCATCGCGACGATTGTCCACCACAGTCACTCGGATTTCCACAAGAGTGCATCGGGAAAGTGAGGATATCCATTGCGTCAGCGGACACACGGTTTCATAGATTTCAGCGCCCGTTTCATAGTCGTGCACACGCAGGCATCATCGGCCTTCTCTCAGAGTTTTCCGGTCCTGTGAAACTAATACATACACACGCAACACACGCCAACGTGTCCTACCCCTTTTCCCTACACCCAACCTCTTTTTGCCCTGTAATGCTCCGACAACATAATATCAAGACAATTATGATTTATTGAAAAAAATAAAAAGACAAATAAATCGATCGATGATGTGCCATATCTTAGGGTATATCGGATGGATGGATGTTTCACTGATCGGCAAGGCAAGTTTTTTTTTTTTCCTTCAATTCAATAGATTTTATTGTTGTCGTTATTTTATATCGTTGGTGTTGTTTTGTGCTTTTTTCTTTTTTTTCTTTTTCTTCCGGGGATGACGAATTTTATGAGGTCGAGCAACAGTGACAATAAACGAGGATGGGAAAAAATGTTGTCAAGTTCCTTACCCCGCGGTGTCTCTAGTTTTTTGGTGTTGCACGTTTGGTACGTAAGAACGCGCGACACACCCCGTAACCCCCATACGCGGCTTACCTTTTGCTCGTCCGTGGGTCCAGAAGCCGCACGCTCGTGGAAAAATGGATACTCCGAGGCTGTATAATCGTACTGCCACTCGACAAAGTGATTCGCCACGTCAAAGCCACGGTAGTTGTAAGAACAGTATTCAAAGTCAATGAGCACGAGCTCGCGCTTACGTGAATTTTGGCGCAACAGTATGTTACCCTCTTGCATGTCGTTGTGACAAAAGACAACGGGATACTTTTGTTGCATTATCAGGGACCTGCGAGCCAAGTGGGGGGAATATGATTTTGAGAAGAAAAATATGAATTGCCGTTAGAAGGAAAAAAAAAAAAAAAGAAAAAAAAAACGACGATGAAGGAAAGGCGGTCGATCGTTACCTGAACCAGGCGAGCTCTTGAGAGAGACCCATCGACCTGAGAATATTGACATTGTCCATTTGTCTTGGATCAATGTCATCGACGTTCTTGAGTGTCGTCGTGGCGCTATCGAGCCATTTGCTCATCGTGTCCCAGAGCCACGTAGGTTCTTTGCTGATCGGTACTTGCATCATATGTATTTGGGCCATTTTTTCGGCGGTGAGAGCGCTCAATTCGGCGTCGGCTAGTTCTTTGGTGAGCAACGGTCTCGCGGGTATGTATTCCTCGATTCTCCCACCGGGGAAGACCCCGTGAAGTTTAGGCCCGAGTCGCCTCTCCGAAAGAAGCGTGAAAATCACGGATTCCGTGATGAGACCCTCGACCGCCCGTTCACCGTGCACCTGACCATAAATTCGCAATAATACTTGCCGAGGTTCGCCTCGAATCGGGGCTGCCCCTTCTGGCAATTGAACATTGTACACCCAGTTGCTCAATCCACCGCTAAAAGTAAACCGCAATATTTCATTATCCATATATATCAATATTTCGTGTAATATCGCTCATTGCGATTGTCATACCTTATGTGCTTGAAAACAATGTTATCCGCTGTAACGTGCTTCCATGCTCCGTGCAAATAGTCGCGACAAATTCGCGCAGCGGTTGCCCTCATCTCGGGATTGTTATCGGACATCTGTATGGAGAAAAACAGAAAATGCCACCGTCAACCACCGGGCGAATCATTGTTTCACCAACAAAAAAAAACAACGTCAATAATAACACGTGACCGATTGTTGAATTTGAAAATCATCAATGGACTGCAGCACTACGAGTACGCACATATATACCGGTGATACATGTTAAATGCGCGAGAGTTTTCTATAGATATAATACCGCAGACTACCTACACATTGCGAATCGATGAACGAGGAGGAGAACGACGCTTTAATGATTAGCGAAGAACGAACGAGTCCTCGGAAGAAGCCTTTCATGTGAATATTGTGTGATTCAAGTTGCTTACAATGAGAGATTGTACGATCAATGATCATCGGATTTGTGTGTTATCGTGAAATCGCTCATTCTGCTCTACGAAGATAACATATATATTACGCGTTGATACGTTGTAAATACAATACACTCGTCAATAATTACAGCAACCAAGTGTCGAGACAATTATTATCGAGTAAAAAAAGAAAAAAGAAAAAAAAAAGGCTTGTCGTGCGGAAATGAAGGTCGCAGAGCGAGGGCGTTGACAACACGCGATGACGGACAGACGATAAAAGAGGAAAATGTCGCGTACGAGTAGTCGAGGAGGAGGAGGAGGAGGAGGGAGAAGCATGCGATAACAAGCGAGCCGACGTGTTCCCCGATGGCTCTTCGTCCAGCAGAACGACTCGTGGCTCTCGAGTGTATCCTACAACGCCGCGGGCTCTCACCGATTGTCCGTTTGGACTTTGAGCTTCGAATAGTCTATAGTCTCGGCACGCCGTCCGCGGCAAACTTATACTCGATTCGTCCGATCGTTGGATCATCGTGTTATCGACGTCCTATTTCTTGTTTTTTTTTTTTTTTTGTTTTTTTCATTAACTCTTTCCCCGATCTGTAGATTTTTACGGGAAAGAAACGCATACACAAATTAATAATAAAAATAATAACAAAAACAAACGGCAACTTTTCACTAAAACACTCGGGTCAATTGGTACGAGTTTGGTACGATGAGGAACTTTGTTCGACTACTGACTCGCAAAGCCCTCTGCCAGAGAGAACGCGGTAGAAGCGAGTTTGCGCGAACCTCCGATCAATATTGGCTTGTCACCGCGACTCACCGGCGGCGTCGTGCTAGCGGGGCCGCGCGGCACACGCTAAGAATTAATAATCCCGTCGACACCGCTCTCCCTCCTCCACCTTATAGTCACTCAACGCAAATCTTATACACCAATTGCCTCGAATCGTCTTGCACGTTGCATTACAATTCATCACATTAACCGCGATACTTACCACAATCGACTTTATTATCATTTTCTTTTTTTTTTCTTTTTTTTGTTTTTCTTTTTTCAAAATAATGATCGTTGAATGTACTCTCAAGAGTCAATGCGATGGAACGGTGGCGCATAAGCCTAATCGGATTACAATGTGTCTCGGGGGAAAGGTATGCATGATCCGACGGGTAATCCGTTGCAAGGTCTTGGTCGGTTACGTGAAAGACATAACTCAGGATTTTGGTGAAGGAAGCTTGCTCATTGTACCTGCGTGTTTCTGGAACTACAAAACATCTGCCACAGAGAGAGAGAGAGAGAGAGGGGAGAGGTTTACGAAACGCCAGCGCGTCCAAGTCATGACTGATAATAATATGTTTATATACATTATGGCGTCCGATTTGACGGAAATTATTTGTATGTTTATTTAGAAAATGAGCACACAATGAAAATTAAAAAATGATATTTAAGTAATGGATTTGTAATTACTTATGCTCATCACCGTCCGTTGTTAATGGGTATTTGTCGAATTTCTATCGATATCTAAAATCGAGTATCTCTCAACTAATGGAGGTTTTAAGATTTCTATATATACATAGACGGTAAATCCTCCTATATAACATATAACTCTCTCTCTCTCTCTCCAATTCCAGGATCATCGGAATATTATGACGATTTATATCAATCACCCAAACTAATATCGAATAAATTTATCGAAAATGAAAGTCAATCTAAAAAACGGAATTCTCTCGGGTGAGGAATAATGTTGATACAGTTAACATAGAATTAATGATAGTGAGAGATGTTTCATTTTAAAAGCGTTTCGTAAAATTCCAGCGTTGAATCGTCATCGTCGGATCCGATAAGACCGTGTTTCGTCGTATCAGCATAAATTCCGCTTTGTTCTCGAGTTATCTGTGTTTCTTTGGTGTTGGATGAATGTTGTAACATATCCATTAATGTTTTAAAGTATATTAAATTAATGGATGAAAAGATGGAGAAAGAAAGACGGAAATCGTAAGATTTTCCAGTGGCCATTTTGTGGACGAAGCATCTGCGAAGCTTTATAACTAACGTAGCGAAGCACAAGAGGCTCTCCACACGGACTGAGCTACGCGTGCCAAGTTCCGTGTTGGACTTTGCGGCCTCGATCTCGATTCTAAATCGCGAGAACGGCTTGCCTTGAGGAGTTGCTTGAGCTACATCGCGATCAATATACCAGCCAAACAACCTTTTCCCTGCACAATCTAAATTTGCGCTTTAAATACAATCCTGCATACACTTTTTCTTCACTCTTGAGCCATAACGAACGGCAATTTTCTCGTATCGCGAAATGTGCATTTCCAGGCGCGATATAAAACGGTGATTGATTAGTTGCATCGCACATACCTTGTTGTTGACACCCATTTTTAAGTATTCGGTCTGAAAAATTTGGACGGGATACACAGTGGATCTCCAAGTCACTGACGAATGTGTTGACTCTCTTTTATTTTTTTTTCCTTTTTGTTTTTCTCTCGGCCACCGGTGCTCGCGTTCAATGAGTATATTATATATAGATATATATATATATATATATATATATAATTTCAAATAAAACTCGTACTTGAACGAGTACACTACTCGAGTGAACCTGTTGAACGATGCCGAAGAATGAGCGGAGAAGCAAAATTTGATGTAAAGTCGCCTTGGGGCGAAGAAATCCTTCACAAACGATTAGAGTCGGTTGGTACGAGAGGAAGGAGAGTAAATAAGGTTCTCGATATTGTGCAAAATGCGTAACCGACGACACGTTCGAAACAAATGAGGATAAAATCGGATGCACCGAGTCTAAGGTTCCTTGGAAACTGGCCGCGTGGAGGGATCAAGGTATATATTGTGCCGCTGCTGCTGCTGCTGCTGCTGCGCGACGGCGGTGAGGGGAGCGTCAGTCTGGCGGGAAGCCAATCACCCTCCACGCCACTCTTTTTTCCACCAATTGCGTTAGCCCGACTCGCTTCTGTGTTGTCACTATTATAGCGTGTCGTCGTCGTCGTCGTCGTCGTCGCGTCGTCGTCGCGACGAAAGCGCCACCGGCCGTTACACTCGCGATACGACGTTGTTTTCCCTCGGGTGGTTAGTCGTAGCTCAAGGAATAGACACGCGTAATAATGCAAGTACGATACGTTACAAAGAGATACGTAGTACGATGACGATGACGACGACAACGGAGAGGATGATTTATCGAAAGGGTGGGCCCACCACCGATGCGCATTACCGACTCACGAAAGAGCGCGTAGGTGAGCTTGCCAAGCATTGGACAAACAAGCGATTTATTCACAAATATCCGACCGCGGCGGCGCGCTCGAGAATCAAACTTTCAACATTGTTTTTTGTATTTTTCGGCCTTTTTGGCAAACTTGTGTACTTACGTTGTCGAGAGAAGGAACGGACGAAAATATTTACCGCGAGACTCGCCCAATTGAGCTTTCTATTCTCGGATGGGAAAACGATTTCCTCGAGCGAGATTCTTCGATTCCCTTTATAGCCATAGCGAGTGGCTGCACCCGGAACGAGGAAGGCGGCGGCGGCGGCGGCGGCGGCGGAACGGGCGTATCCTTATACTTGGACTAATTTTTTTTCATTCGCCGACACATTTACAACGACAATTTGCGATTTCTTCGATAACGCGTCATCACTGAAATTTTATCGCACGCAACGCCCATATGTTTTGTCGCCGTCAATCATGTCAATCCCTTGCAAAGATTTACAAGGAACGATGAGTTGCGACGAAGCGGGAGATGAAATTATTGACATTCGTGATACGACGATATTTAATATTTCAAAAGTACAACACCGTAAATTACCGATTCTCTCGAATTACGTAAAGCACGCTCGTTGCGTCACTCATTTAGACGTCGTCGTCGTCGTGTGACACATCGATTATCAAAGAAACATCAATCAATATATATATATATATATATATATATATATATGTTCTCAACTATATTAATAATCGGAATAACAGGATATCATCTGTGTCTTTGAATTAATCATATTTTTCTCTTTTTCTTGGATTACCAAGAGTAAATATGTAAACACCCATACTGCCAGTGTAGGCGTATATTTTCCAGTGATAACGAGCGAATCGTTATCCCGGTATCTGTGGGTTCGTCGTGTTCCCGTTGCGTCGTTTGCGAGCTACGATAATCCGTAAAGAGAAACTCAACGCTGTTGAAACGTATGTCCGCCACTCACTCGATGCGATAACATTCGATCGCGACAAATTCGCGACAAATTAAGTTGATGAAATAGTAATTCATTTTGTTTGTAATAATAATATTGGTTAGATTTTCATTGAAATCGGTGATTATGATTGTCGAGAATTTCAAGGAAATAGCTACGAGTGATATTATTTTCCTCTCGTTGGAATGATAACCGATACTTTCGTCAAGGTCGTGCCCCGCAATATTTGTTCATTACACTGTTTTTTCAACTGTTTAACGTGGCTGGTTTAACTGCGTTCGGGTCTCGTCTAGACCGCCAAAAGATAAGAATATTTGTCTCTCGTTTGTCAATCCAACATGAAAATATCGCGGTTTCTCTCGACTAGAAACTTCCGAGAGAAGGTTATTTAGGAAAGATGGAAGCCGAGCGATGAGTCAATTATTACCGAGAAAACTGCAAAGCGTTTGATTTGTGAGACGCAACGAAGGTCAAAGATTTTTCTCTCAGTCGCGTGGAATATTTCTCAAGCCACGATATAATGAGGCGCTTGTAAGATGGCGCGAGTAGTCAGTCGGGTGTGCATCGGTAGCGATAACTTTGACCGATTCTACCGGTTCGCGAGTGGTGGGCGAGAGGAAGGAGCGAGTAAAAAGATGTACAGCAGCAACGCTCTCGTCGTCTCTCCAGCACCATAGCCTCGGAGTCAGCGGCGAACAGCCCGCTGACATCCCCCCTTCACAACTATTTTTCACTCTCACTCTATTCGACTTGTCGAACGTTGTGTTGTCGTCATCATTGGCTTGGCTATCGTATCGCGACATGTTCGACTCTAGGAAAATCATCTTTCACGCCGTTCTTGTGTTTACCATTTTTTCCTTGCTATGGTAAGAATGAACAATAGTTTATTTATCCAGTAATATCCAGCAGTTATCGTGCTGCCAGGTGGTTTTTTTTTTTTTTTTTTTTTTTTTTTTCAAAATTCTCACGCACATTCGCGAATTTGGTTCTAAAGTCGAGCTCGCAAATAAGCTCGTTAAGCGTTAATTGGCTCTAATCGTCGCGATATTATAGGCTGCTGCTGTTGCTGCTGCTGCTTCGTCGTTGTGAGTCGAATGTTGCGATAAACCGGAGAAACCGGTATTTCGCTGCGTATTAGTAAATACAAGTTCAAGGTCACCGCGAAAAGTGTACAAACGTAGAAATCGGCACGTGTCAAGTCGGTACATCCTATTTTAGCAGCAGCAGCAGAATATCATTCCAGCTTCTTTATTACTTTTTCAACGAGATGCGTGATTTTAGCAAAATTGCGTCTCAATAACATTAGCCTTACACGAGAAGCGATAATGTGACGCGATTGCGCAGGTACTCGTAATTATAATCTCTTGGAAATTGTCGACATTGCCATTTGTCCTTGACCCAGTTGATCACATTCGGGCTAACTCGAGAGAATAAAGAATATCCTTGTTATTTTGTATAAATATAATCGGATTTATACTTATAAAAGGAAAGTAATGGTGAATGAATTTGCAATAAGGCCCCGCGAGCTTTTTAAATTTTTTCGGCGTCACGTAACGTTGTCGCGAGGAAATAAATAAATAATTGCAAAGTGCTCGTTCCGTAGTAGAGAGGGAGAGATTGGGGCTCTTGAATTGCTCTTGAATTGCACCAATTGCTCGATGCCACCACAAAGTGCGTGTGTGCATGTGTGCGTATAGCCGGCGGAGAAGACGGTGAAGGTGATGCGACGTGAATGCCTATGTAAATAGTCGAGAAGTCAGCTTGACCGAAAGTTCGTGATAAGGCAATTGATTAGAGGCGTTGGTGGTGGTGGTGGTGGTGGTGGTGGTGGTGGTGGTGGTGTGTCGGTGCATCCGATAATTCGACGAGCATCGCGAGAGCGAGAGCTCTCATTGAGTCGCTTTTGCTTCTCGGTATCTCAAAGTGCGAGCTTACATTCGCCACCACGACCAACTTTAATCTTTTCATCGGATTTACATTAAGAAGGCAAGTGTTATAAAATACTAGGTGATTATCGATCTATGCCGATAATTCGTTGAATTGAAAATCGGCGTTCGTTGTGCGCCGGCGATATAAATATATCAAGCTTAGCGCTCGCCGGTAGATATGTGTCTGTTGTTGGAAAGTACGTTACGTAACCTCAACGGTTTTGTATATTATAGACGAGTCTTGTGACACGATAAATATTATGTTTTCGTCCTACTACGTCCAGAGGCATTATCGATAGATCGATCAACAGGTCATTCGGCATGGGATCAACGTCCGATACGGTGATAACCGTGAAACCATGGGGCACCGTGGGCAACTCAAAGATCCAAGTGAACATGTATACGCTCAAGAACAAAAATAATCAAGAGGTCGAGGTTTTAACTTACGGCGCGACAATAAGAGCTATTCGTACACCCGACAAGAATGGAAAAATCGACGACGTTGTTCTTGGCTTTGACGATATCACAGGCAAATATAATATAATACATTCGATCCAAGTCCAAGCTCTAATTCTAAATAGATGGATTTTTTGTCGTCGTCAAGGTTACCTCGGAGAGGACAATCCATACTTTGGTGCGACAATCGGTCGCGTTGCCAATCGGATTGCCAACGGTCGTTTCACCGTCGACGGAGTGGAATATAATGTAGGCAAGAATCGCGGAGAATTCAGCCTTCACGGTGGATTCAAGGGCTGGAATGCCAAGATATGGGAAGCCGTTGTCGATAATGACGCCGTTGTCATGAGTCTCCTTAGCGAGGACGGAGACGAAGGCTATCCCGGAGCTGTCTTAGCCACAACGATATTTCGACTCGATAACCATGGCAAATTGTCTATCGAGATGAAGGCCTCCACTACCAAAGCAACACCGATTAACCTCACGAATCACAGCTACTTCAATATCGCCGGACATGTACCAAATTTACTATTTATTATTTATTATCTACGTAAATTTTAATACACAGGATTTGCCGGTAAACTTGCCGTTGGCTCATTCCTACAGGGAACAAACGCATCGGAGCTGTACAAACAATCCATCACGATCAACGCCGATCGTTGGACGGTAACCGACGAGCAGAGTATACCAACCGGCGAAATCAGATCGGTGGCGAACGGTCCAATGGATTTGACAAATCAAACGATTCTCGGGGACGTGATTAACGCGGTACCCGGTGGAGGATACGATTACAACTTTTGTCTGCCCGAGGGAAGCGGCTCGAGGAAAGAGCAGCAGCAGCAGCAACAGCCCCCCGCCGTCCTCTTTGTCGCTAAAGTCTTTCATCCGAGCTCCGGAAGATATCTCAAAGTTCACTCGAATCAGCCGGGTGTCCAGCTATACACGTCCAACTTCTTACCGGAAAACAATGACACCGGTGTTGCCGGCAAAGCCGGCAAATTTTATTTCAAGCACGGGGCTCTTTGTCTCGAGACCCAGAACTATCCGGATGCTGTTAATCACGTGAGTCAATCCTCATAATTAGCCCTTCCGCCACATATCAAAATCTCCCGAATACCGGCTAATGGGACGTTTCGTTACAGAAAAACTTCCCGGACAGTATTTTGCGACCGGGTCACCACTATTACCACATCGTCACCTACGAGTTTGGCGT
The DNA here is from genome assembly GCA_947507545.1 of Clistopyga incitator. Classification (NCBI taxonomy): domain Eukaryota; kingdom Metazoa; phylum Arthropoda; class Insecta; order Hymenoptera; family Ichneumonidae; genus Clistopyga; species Clistopyga incitator. The sequence goes on along the minus strand of OX382181.1, from coordinate 20,484 downwards.
TCAATGATGCCCATACCCGTCAAACAATTATCCCAACAAACTCCTACACGTTACACTACACGCCGATTTTCCTATATACAGAATAGTCGACGTTTACACATAATATTATATTATTATATTCTTACGTACATAATTCGCTTTGCGTCTTATCGTTGGACGACGATAACGGAGAAACTTTCCATCGGCCGGATGTAAACAACCCTCGTATAAATGTACTTTTCGAAATATCCTTTAATGTTAAATATATCTCTATATGTGTATGGTGTAGTGTAAAATAATATGACAAATAGTTTATTCGCAACAAACTCGACACCGCTCGTCATCTATGTAACGATAGTGATACACACACATATATATATACAATTGATGGTGAAACGTATTGTTCCAAGGAGAGCTACGAAGAAGACAGAGACGGAGAGAGATTAACTTCCAGGGGATTGTGCTTTTTTCGCGTACTCGCAGAGTCTAGATTCTCCAATAATCGTTCTTCGCGCTGCTGGTTAACGGGGGCAGTTGCGGGTGTATACCGGTCGGAAACCCAACCCTCCACGTGATATCCCAGGTAACCGACGACCCCGGCAAACGGCAGAGTTATATATGGCACGTACCTCCTCAGTACGCTCATCACGATTGGCCACATTATCCTGCCATCAACACACAAATAATCCACCGTCAAAACAATTCTCGTATAACCTACAAATTTTCATCTCCTCTACCACCACCACCACCACCACCACCACCATTCCCACTCACGAGTTATTGGTTATCGTTGGAGCGACGAGTTACAATCGATTGCTAGTTAATTCCAAACAATCGCTCCTTTCAATATCCGTAAGTAGTAACAGCAACTATTATACGTAAGAGGTTATAGAAATTGCGGCTGGCAGGAACCGTTGATTTGGAAAACCGTCCAACGTGCTCTCTAGCGGTACTCGGCGGCTCCGACGACGAGCACACTCGTCGCATTATCAGTAATGCGACAGGGGGTGAAGCGGTGAGGGGAGGGGGGCGGCTCAAAAATTACAGCTTACCGCTGTATTAAATACGGGAGAGGGGGTCTGCGATTTATAGACATGGGGACTCTTCGAATAGTATAGTAAGTTAATTTTTTGTATTCGCTCAAAGATAAATTTGATTTCTCGCTGGAAAATAAAGAGGGGGCTCACGGAGAGTTGTATTGTGAAAAAGGAAGGATTCGCGAAAAATATTTTCACAAAATGACGTGTCAATGTTTTTACAGGAAATCACCGAATGACTATTATGATTCGATCCGAATTTCGGCGAAACATTTTTACGAAGCACCATAGTCACGTTCTCTCCCTTCATTTATTGACGAATTAAGCTACAAGCAGTTGTATTTTTTTTTTCTTCTTCTTTCATTTTCGTTTTAATTTACTTTTTTGATAGTTCATCGTCCGAATTCCACCTCCCGATTTCACCGATATTAATTTAATAATTTATTAATAATAATAAACTAACAATTATTACCGATAGACAATAATATCTGTTTACTATTCCGCCGATATTTAATAATTACAATAGTTTTTTAAAATTTATTTTATGTATTACGAGTTAATAGTACTCTTCTCGCCCTTACGATTGCAGATCAGAGAATTCGAACATTACATTCACATCTACCGACACGACTTGTTTTTCTTCTTTTTTTTTTTTTTCGTTCCTCTTTATCCATATGTCGGGTAGATCACAAAGCGGAGAAAAGATACAATAAATATATACATATATATGTATATATATTTATTGATCGTTAATTTAATTCTTTCACTGATAATTAATATTGAGTCGATTACGGTACGTTAGCAATATTATTATGTACAGGAACCTAAACGATGGTTTATTTTTCGGGCGGTTTACAGTCAACGGAATGCAACACTTCTTTCGACGTCTTGTCTACGTTAACAATTCATCGGATACGAGGGTAAAGGGTATTTTTTTGTTTGTTTGTTTTGTTTCTGTGTGTGTCGCGTACTTTGAAAAGTTCAATGGCACTTAATATTCGGATAAATAGCATTATCCTTTCGCCTTATTTATTGAAATCTATATTCGTTTATCTCGTACGGGTGCAAACGACTCCAAGTTCGATTACAATATGCTGCGCGCTTCTCGCTTCTCTTCTATGGATTTTTACTCAAAGCATTTTGGCATACAAATTAATTTCTCGCTATTAATTGCACGTATTTATATTTTCATGGAAGCGAATCAACAACGATACATGCTACGGATAAGTTCGTTCTTCATTTTCTTTCATTTTCCTCGTAACAATACTGGTCAATCGTTAAATCAATAATATTAATGATGATGATGATGATAATAATAATCGTTAGAATAAATATCATTAATTTGGCATATGGTAGAATCTTGAGATGTTACGGTCATCCATATTTGATTTTAGAATATTGCACTAACGTGAAAACTATTCTAAATATTTTTTCTTGTGTGATTTTTCGATTATACATGGTTGTGTCTCGTGCATAACTCGCGTTATCTTTTATGCCGAACAAAGTAACATGAAAATCATCAGAGAGGCTGAAACCGCTGTTTTTCAACTTGAACAAATTTTCTTTTCTTTTCATTTTGCGAGCAAATTTCATTAAAGCAAGGTGAGAATTTTCATTACTTTTACGTTGGATATCGTGAAAGAAAAAAATAAAATAAAAGTACGGTCGATCCTTATGAGCTAACTTAAAGTAAAATTGTCGAGTGTCGAAGAAAACGAACGATTAATTTCGAAGCACGCGGTGCGCACGGGCGGTTATCGGTGACTAGATTTTTCATTAGCTAAGAACGTGATGGTGCAACCGACGAATTGGCAAAATCTCGTTCGCAGGGTTAATTACTTAGTCAATCGTGTGCGTACGTCTTTCTAGAGTTTCACGAAAAATCGAGAAACAAGCGATAATCGTTAACATCAACTAGACATACATATTACTATTGCAATTCGTCTCCCACAACCTCGTGTGTCTGTGTGTGTTTTCACTGTTTTTTTTTTATTTTTTATTTATTAACTTTTTTTCTTTTTTTGGTATACGTTTCAATTATTTAAACACTGCGTATTTTCAACTCGCTATCTCTTCCAATACAATTAACGACATAGGTTTGGTATATTAGTTTATAAAACTTGGGTTTCTCTACGACTCGCGAGAAGCAATAATATACGAGCCTAGACTCGAGAACCCGCAACCACGACAGCTCGGAACTGACTAGTCTTACGTAACCGCCGGATCAAGCGTTATCTGCTTTTTAATTCATCAAGGGCGCAATTCATTTTTGTGTTTTTTTTTCTTTTTTTTTTTTTTTCTTTTTTTTTCTATCCCATCTTTATACTATTGACCGACAATGAGTAATTGCCAGACCCTAGACGATAAATACGATCGAGCAAACATCCAAAAATTGTTGCATTCTGTTGATCTTTAGCGGTGGGTTATCCGAGACTAGCACACTCGCCCATTATTCGACCTTTCGTTTGCTTTCTCTCGATGCCTAAATCTAAAATTACGCTTTTCTCTTTCTTCTTGTTGCTTTTTCTTCTACGAGATAAGTCGTGTTCACTTGTACAATATCGAACTGCAGTCAACAAGAGACTTTGGGAGTTTTTTTTGAGTTTTTCTTTTTTTCTCGTATCTCGTAGAACGGCGAGTACTTGAGACACTCGTACAACAGATTAATGCTTCTTGTTGTTTTTGTTTTTCTCAAGTTTTTCAACTTCAAGTTTACCTAATTGCTGCAAACAATGATTTTTCTAACGGTCTGTCTCTCGAGCGGCCGTCAATGAAGTATCTTAAAAATCTAGGAGAGCATAAAAAAATTAGATGGGGGTTGAGGGGGCGGGTTCGCAGTATCCACGAAGCTTTTGCAAGTTCTTTTGTACAATCACTGCGCGAGCTATATAAAATTGTACGGCACGACGAGAGATACGCTCGAGTTTGTCGACCATTAATTCGACTAAGCCCACACATATCGTCGAGACCATACATTTGTTCACGCTTTTGTGAGCTTTTTCATAATTTAAAGAAAAAAAATAATAATAATAATAATAATAAAAAACACGACAATCGATCGTTACACGAAAGAAATATCCCAAACAACGGGATTATTGGTTTTTCCTGAGATCCGTCGAGATCTATGAAAATAAGCTTGTTTCATACAAGGATTATCGATCAAGTTCCTTGAGCCGTATACAACCGTGAAAGGAAACGAAGGAAAAAAAAAAAAAAAAAAATCCAAAATCACGTGAAATACCTTAAGATTATCGACGAATCACACACTGTATCATACTCTGTAAGTACAATGTCACTTTTGCCCTCTCGTAGCTCAGCAGGGAAAGATTCGTTCTTCCCTTAATATTCATTAAAACATCCTTGAGTTTGATGACTCTTGTTCGACTCTTCTCTTTTTCACGCTTTTTCTCAAATCTTGTTCCTCTTCTCCCTCTTTTTCCTTCGGTAACTAGAAAGGCGCGCTCTCTCTCTCTTTATACTTATTTGATCCAAAAAGGTATCACATTCCTAGTTGGCTGTGGTAAAACATTGTTGATTGTAACGCGAACAAAGACTCTTGGAGAATCCGGTCACTAAACCTCACGACTCTTTGTACACTACCGCTGCGTCTGGGACTGGTCTGAATCTACGGCATCTGAAACATACAACATTTTTTCCTACCATGAAGAAATTGACAATTTTCTATTATATTCGTTTTTTTCTATTATATTGGACAAGAACTTTCACGATACTCGTCGACACGCTCCTTTGGATAGTGTCCAGGGGCGCTTACCTTGGAATATTTTTCATCTCATTGAGTGACAATGCTTTTTCAAAGGCCAACTACAGTGATTGATTTATGAGGGACTCAACTACATGCTTAAACCTACAAAACCCACGGTTCTCAACAAGCTATTAGTAAGACAAGATGCATAGTCAACAATGGTGCCTCTGTAACTTTGTATATCGATGCTAGAATCTTACGGATTTTTATACAAACCTGTTGCGTGGGGCAAAATCAAGTTTTCAATTAAAACTAAGCTGCATTCGATATTGGAGGTGTGTGTGTGTGTTTGTTTTTTTTCTCACTTTTCTTTTTCTACGCAAGGAAATGAAGGCTTCAGTGATTATTCACTTACTAAAAAACTTATCAACGTCATAGACCTACGTGGACAACCTATAAGAAGATTGCCTTGTAAATATTGTTGATTCTTTTGTTGATCGACTTTTGTAATGTTTTTGTGAATAGCGGATGTTTGTAGATTTTGTTGAAAAAAAAAAAAAAAAAAAAAAAACGTTCGTGATTTTTCAATGTTACAATGAGAAAAAAGTAAAATGTAAAGACGGAAACGAGTTGCAAACAATGATAATAATAACAATAATAACAACAATAATAATAATAATAATAATAATAATAATAAAGAGCTACTTAATGATTGTAGATGATGATATCTAGCATACCTAGCGTTATTCTCAGCCACGTGAGGCGGTAGCGATGAGGGTGGTGGCGGAGGCTGCGTGTTCGGAGGTCCACTGCTGTCCGAGTCATTGTCACTGCTCTCCTCGGTTCTTTTACCTGGATCGAGAAGGTAGGATGGCACGCCTCTCGAAAAGAATCTCGGTAGGACCTCGGAGGTCGGTCGTGACCTTCTCTGAGGTCTTTGGAATCTGAGGTTGAGTTGACTGGCGTCAGTTACGTATTTTTCGCTCTGTCGGCGCCTTCGAAGAGCGGGCGTGCAACCAGTCAAATTTTCCTCCTCCGTCGAGCTCGTTGATGTTAACGGGGGTACATTTGGTCTAGCGTCCGGTAAAGTCGCACAGCGCCTCAGTGCCGGTGCTCCTGCTGCTGCTGCTGCTGCTGCTGCTGCTGCTGCCGCCGCCGCCGCCGCCTCCGTATGTACTGACAACGGTTTACCTTTGATGGCTAAAAGTTACCGGTGTTAGTAACGCTAAGAAGCACCAAATAAAAATATATCGCCAACTCAACAATAACGCCAATGACTCATCAAGTGCTTTTTTTTGTTTTTTTTTTTGTTTTTTTTTTCTCACGGGCGTGGGACCGCGCGCGCGCTCTATTTATCGTCGTAGAGCATTCTCAAGTGGATTTCTAAAGTGAGAACCAATGCGTATATTAACAACATTAATAATAATAATAATAATAGTACAAAGATAAACTGCGACGACAAAGATAATTCCCATTCCCTTACTCGTTAGCAATTAAAAAGAAATGCAGGCTATAATAACTATGATTGGCAATGGTGCAAGTACTTTGAAGCATTATGCGACAACGTGAGTAATAAATACAACTATGCTGGCAACTCGTGGTCGCGAAAAAATAGTGGCCTTCCGAGAGTTAATAAAATAACATGAACATTCGAGAGTCAAATGACTAACCGGTGTCACGGTCCTTGAGCTGCTGAAGAATTTGGGCCGATGGCTTTTCTGGCTCGCTCGCTCCTCCTCCTCCTCCTCCTCCTCCTCCTCCTGTCTTTGTGTTTTGGGTGTTGGTTTCGGGTGTCGATTCCGAGATTGAGCATCGCGGACTCTTTACCGGGATCGGTATCTTGCTGTGACTAGTGTGCGGCCGACTCACGGGTTCGCGTTCTTTATTGTCTTTGGATTCACCGAGTGGCGGTAGCACGGTCGCGCTTCCGAGCCCTTGTTTTTCCAATGCGGTAGTTGAAGAAGCTTTGTTCATTAAAGTATTGTTCGCCGTGACACGAGTCTCGGTCGCGTCGTAATACACCGAGGGCTCTTCGGGTCCTGGATTTGGACTGGCCGGGCTGCCTGCAGTGCCATTTGTTAATTTTTCTGCGATTAAATAACAAGTTTAAAGCTTTTCGTGATTTTCATATGATTTAATGTGTAATTAAATGAGGCTTACTTTGAAGTGGCTCCTTGTCGGCGCTCGTTTGCACGACCGTAGCACCTCCGCTCGAGTCAACGACTCGAATTTCCAGCCGACCGGCAACCGCTTGCTCCTCCTCGTCGCCGACGGGCGTTGTAGGGACGGTAGTTGTTGTCGGTGGTCCAAATGCCACCGCAGGAACGCTCGCTCGCCGTGGCGGTGGGCTACTCCTTGGTTCGTCGTGACGCATCGCCACGTTCCTCATTACGTCGACTTCGTACACCAAATCGTCGAACGCCGCTTGTTGCACCTGTGCCATTGTATCGAGTAGAAAATTTGTGTAATTTTTTGTAATTCCGATAGAAAAATAATAATTGCCAATATCAACGCACCAATGGGGCTTCGAGATTAGCGCGTACGTGCGGCGCCAGCGCCGGTACGCTCCACGCTCGAGGCAAAGCTCCTTGAAGCTCCGGATATTTTTCAATCCCAGTTATGTTGAGACATCTATGGGCGACTATTCCCGGTCTCGGTGAGTCCTCGCTTATCCGTGAAAGAGCATTTTGCGTTGTCCCGACAGCCCCGGCAACCGACTGTTGTTGCGAGACAATTGGCGTTATCGATACCGCCTGACTCGTCGATGTTTTTCCATCGGGACATCCGGGTGTCGGGTTTACCGTAGCTACAGCTTCACTACCAACTGTGGACTAGATACGCCGTGTATTACTCGCTCGAAGCCCTATCTCGCAATCGCCCAAATATATCACAACGAGTGTGTCTTGCATTCATTACGATTAACGGAGGTTACAAAATAGGGATGCAGAAAGAATTACCAAAGCCCATAGTCGCGCGTGTGTCTCTCTCTGTCTGTGTGTGTGTGTGTGTGTGTGTGTGCGCGCGTGCGTGCGTGCGCTGTTTTTTTTACTTTTTTAGTTGCGCACATTATTATTAACAATAATAGGTTATAATGTTACATGATTTACAGCCGTTTTTTGTACTTGATTACTGTGCTGTTAGAGCCGTGCGGCTTTGCCGCAGATCGCAGAGATTGCTCGAACCTTTTTTTCCACGGCGAGAAAATGCAAAAAAATGATTTCCTATCTAGCCATGCAACGGGGAAAATAGAATAGAAAAGAAAAAAGAAAAAAGAAATAAGAAAAAAAAAAAATGACAACAGGCAGTCTAGCGAGCGAGGGCGGGGGTGGGGGAAGAATGTAAAAGCTTGTGCGGACATCCAGAAGTCATAGCGTAAGTGGGCAAATCATAGATTCGCAGTGCATCGGCGGAAGACAGGTGTCAAGCGAGGATCTTGATACAGGCCAGACGAGGCTAGAATTTTAAATAGAGGCTCTTATGAATAATAGCACGAATTAGATCGTTTGCGATCCTTGATGATGAGAATATAACAAGTATTTCGTTTAATCGATGAATGCTGATGATATTGGGAAAGATTCTAAAACCATCGAGTGTTTGCGGTGAGAGAAATCTGCAAAGTGATTGAATATCGAAATTTAATAGGAAAAATAGAGCAAATACTTATATAGAAGATAATTATAAAATTTTAGAATCTTTCGAGCAAGCGGATTTCTACACGCGTCTGACCTTGCGTGAACAAACAGTCGGTATCCATGGTTACCTGAGGAACTATCGAGGGTGGATTAGCACCCTTGTGTTCGGGACTCTGAAGATTTTCTCCTTTCCATTCGTTGTCGGTCTCTTCGGAGTCGTCGAACTGTGACTTCCATTGGGAGGCGAGTGTCAGGCCACCGCCGCCGCGTGTTACTTGCTGAAGCGCAGAGACGTTGTCGTCGTCGATCTGCGCAAACTGAGTAATCGAGCAATCTCGCATTGCCGAGCGTCCGCTTCTCGATTGTTGCCTCTGCTCCGTCCGCCTCCTTGGTTCTCTTCTCAGAGGTTCTCTTTGCTCCGTCACCTGCTCCGATTAAATCTTTATTATTTAACGCAACAAAGATTTGAAGAAACAACAAGAGGCCGCGAAATATCCTCGAAATATTTGTCGATTTATCGGTGCTGTGAATTTTTGATGAATCAATATTGTTTTTCGGCACAAATAAAAATCGTTAGACTCACCGGACTTTGATTGCCCACGTGCTTTGTATTGGTAACATCATAGGAGCAGTAGGAAGCATCGACTTCGGTCTGTATTCTCGGACTAGGAGGTTCACCACCGGTATTAGTTTCGGGAGTCGCAACGACTCTGAGCCTGGCGAAAGTTGCACCGCTCGCGGATTTCCGTAGCGGTGCCGCAGCGTTTGCCACGGTTTTCGAACGCGGTACTTCGGATGCCGAACGGGCCGATGCCATGAGTGCGTCTCCTTCGTTGTCGACCGGTTTCTCTGCCGGTGGTACCGGCGACTGAGGCTCCACCGCCATCGATACTGCTCGTCGTTTCTTCGGTGAACCTGTCGGCGATAATTCATTTTACAACGAAATTTCAAATAATTCATCCGACAATTTAGTAACAATAGATGAGTAGTGAAGAGAGATTGTTATGGCTAAATGAAAATTTTAAAATGGGAGGGGAGAGGAGAGTTACCTTGTACCGGGGGCGTCGCGGCAACTTGCTGGCCGCCTTGCTGATGCGGGTTGTCCGTTATCTGTATGGTTGCATTGCAATTTTTGTCCCGGCCATGATTACTTATTGCGGATGTAAATGGAACAGGAGATCCCTCCGTTCCCAATATAATCCTGCATAAACTTTCGTAATCTACCTTTCCCTGCGGAAGACGGATTAGGAAAGTTAACCGTGCGCACCAATCGATCAATCGTTTACGTACGTTTATTACTTTTGAGGGCTCTTTTTCTAAACAAATTCCCCCCCACAGTGGCATCGCCCAGAGCACACATATATATATATATATATATATATATATATACATACATATATGTGTGTGTGTGTATTTTCGTTTTCGTTTCACCCACCTCCTTTCTGTTGTCCGGCTCGACGTTTTCTTGATTGTTCGTGTCGACGATTGGCGTTGTCGGTGCCTGATTGATAGTCGTGGCTGTGGTGAGTGCCGGTGGAGCAGTGACAGTTGGCAACGATCTCGTTGTCGGCAGTCCTTCGTTAGCCACCAATGGTCTTTCCCAGTCGTACGGGTCGCTCGCTTTCACTCCCCGTCGCTTCATACACCGCTCGAAGAGATTCGCCAACATCGCGTAATCCGGTTTATCGGCGTATTGCAAATTCTACGGAAACACAACGAGGTACAAATATAAACTGGAAAATCAAACTTGGTGTTTGCCTCAAGATGCTTATCTTCGTAGAAACGAGCGAAAAGAAAGAAAAAAGGAGAGGTAAAAAAGTCATCCTATGACGTATTTCAATGCCAAGTATATGCTTCCGTTAGACCTTGGCTCCTTTATCATATAGAGCATCGTGTTTGAACAGCGGCCAAATAGGTCCGTATAGATTTACCCGATGACTGGGTTCATCCGTTACTTGTATTTACTCTCCCGTTAATTTTTTGTAGTATCAGTGAATCTATGTAAAATACCTGAATGTGTTCGAGGAAGAGACGAAGGTCGGAAGGTAAATGTTTGAGGAGCAAACGATGATCATACTTTTCCTTGAGGGTTCCCACCTTTCGATAAAAAGAACAACATCATTGATACAAGAATGCGGTAGAATAAAGTCGGATTAAGAGGGATAAAGTGTACCTGCTCTTTGTCTTTGATCTTTCGCCAAGGAAGTTGACCATTGACGAATTCCACGAGCATGTAGAATAACGACCAGAGATCGTCGTGTCTACCCATTTCCTTATTTTTGTGAGCATTTACGGAAGCGTAACGCACGGTACCTCGAAAACCTGCAGCGGCACGAGGAGGCCGTACGTCACCGGTCCCCGTGGTAAATTGACGAGCCAGACCGAAATCCAACATGTACACCATACGAGTATTGTACGGATGACGACCGATCGAGAAATTTGACTGCAAAAACCACGTAATTAGTGGAAATAATATAAATAATAATGGGTGTTGGCAAGTTTCATCGAATCAACGATATTTAAGAAGAATCGTTAATGGAAAATAAAACTCACAGGCTTGATATCTCTGTGAAGGAAGCCCACTTGGTGTATACTCTCTATTGCTTTGAGAATCTGAAGACCCAGACGCAGAGTCGTAGACAGAGAAAAGGCACCTCGAGGCTGAGCTCGTCGCAGTTCGGCCAAATTTTTTCCCTGAAGTTGCATAACGACATAATTGAACCTGTCGTTTCTTCCACAGCCTATGAATCGACAAACGTGTTCTTTGCCTGGAAAATACAATGTGAAAAAGTAAAAATTATGGACGACCGATCGGAGAGAGCGATAATTTTGGTACAAGCGACGCTTACCCTGAAGTTTTTTGAGGACGGCAACTTCCATCTTAAGGACTTGCTTCGGTTGCCTAGCCGACTCTACTTTAAGAGCGACCTGTTCTTTGGTCATCAAGTCTAGGCCTTCGTAAATTTCTCCAAATCCACCACCTCCGATCTTTCTCATCTGTAGCGCAAACGCAATCCCCAAGATAGTACCGATAGCCAATAACCAATGATAAATTCCAAATAAACAAACAAACGACAGTGAGTGCGGTATTGGTGCAAAGGTCGCGACTGGTCTTAAACAGGAGACCGATAGTACGGAAGTGGTATAGAAAGGAGAGAGAGACAAAGAATATGAATAATAAGAATTACCGACCACTTTCCATCGTTCCTTGACCACATGGCCGGGCTGCAACAAATCCTCGCTCGTCATTGTGATGTTGTTGTTCTGATCCGTGCTCTCGTCGCCTACATGTCTCAGCACCAATTTACCGGGATGATTGGGATGCCTGGAAAATCGAAGCAACCCTTTTGAGCACCGTCGATGATACGTCTGCCATGACGGAATGTTTCTCCTCTCCGAGAGACCGGGCGAGGAGTGGCGAGGAGAGCAAAAGCAAAGTCGCCGTTTTTATATATCTCTCTCCCCCTTTGACCCGCGCGCCCCGCGAAACACGACGATTCAACGAAGACGGCTCACTTGGCGTTTTATGTAAGCCTAAAATTTTAAGACATCGCGTGAAACGACACGCCCCGTACGGCCGCCGCACGACCGCGACCGACGGACCGACCAAAAGCTACCTACACACGAGTTGATATTTAACCTAACGCGTGTTTCTGTGCAAAACCTCGTAGAAATTGGTCAATACGCGGTGGGCGCCCCCCGTGCTAGGCAGCCATCATTGCGTGCGAGCCAAGGGTGCAGCCGTGTTACAAGGGTTGCGCCGCGCTCATTTCTCTCTCTCGGTGTGTCTCTGTGCACCACACCACCACCACCACCACCACCACCCCCTCAACACACCCTCCGCGCCTCTTTGCCATCATCTATACCGATACTGCCTTTCCCCCCTGCATCACCCTCTGATAAGCCAAAATTAGATGATAAGAAAACGTGCTGAAAATTGCTCCGCTCAAACGTCACGGACAATGGATTTTCTTAAAAATACATTTTCCAGCAAATTCACATAGAAAAGAGGCGAATGCACGCACACACACACACACACAAACGCACAGCAGTCTCGTAGTAAATCCAACGGTTTAAACTCGCATGAAAAGCCCTATGCGACTTAACCCACGATCCAAATATAATGACATTTTATTTTTACTAACAATGTCGTCGTCGTCGTCGTCGTCGTCGTCGTCGTCGTCGTCTGCTAGGCGCTGATGGCCCATTCGACAGGCTGCTTCTATCTCCTTTCTCGTTTTATCCGTCCCTCTCGCGCCCGCCCGACCGCTCGCTCGCGCTTTCACCGAGTTGCTCAAAGCCGAGCTTTTCGGCTGCAATCAGAGGCGGCACCTATTTACTTTCACGTTTTGTCAATTTTTATGATTATTCAAGCACTCATCTCGACACTCTCTCTCTCTCTCTCTCTCTCTCTCGCTCTCGTTCCATCTCTGCGTGTGTGCGCTACCTTGTGGGCTTATCGACGTTGTTAATAAAATATTTCTCGTACACCCGAAATGGAGAAATTTTTTTTTCGCGAATCGATCTATTCGCGAGACGTCGTCGTGCTCGCGACCGTGGAAATGCCGCACGATAATAACCCGACGTCGTCGTCGTCGTCGACGTCGAGACTCAACGTTGCTGCTGCTGCTGCTGCTGCTGCAGCCATCTTCCCTAGCGCACCTGGGATTGGTCGGGTTGTCGCGCGATGGCGGCACTACTCATTCCATTGCTACACCGGCGGCGCCCACACGCTCTTCTCCCTCGGATCGATGCAACTTTCGAGATATATCGAAAGACCGCCGTGGAGACAAAGACAACGACTACCGCTCTGCCTGCCTGCCTGCCTGCGTGCCCTTCGCCTTTGAGTAATGTCGCTTGTTCAACAGTCACAATTATTAGTATGCGCCCTCGAGTCTTTTTACTTGATCATCGCTATATGTTGTCGATTATTTAAAAACAAGTTTCAACTGCGGCTTCAATATCACCGACAATTATTTCACTAATTGTCCTCATTATCTTTTTACAACAACGATTATTGTCGGGGAGTAAAAACAATTTAACAATTTTTTTCTTTCGTTTTGTTTTAGCCTCGATAGAGTTTTACGAGACCGTCGGTAGGTAAAATAACTCGTGGAAACCACGCCACAAGCTACCGGGGCTGTACTCGTAGAGTACTCGTAATAACTACTTTATCGATCGAGTACCGAGAATCACATGGCTTTCTCATTTTTCACCCTATTTCAAAACGTAGGCATAATGAATGATGCGATATAGAGCTCGGCACCACCGAGCGGCGGTGTTGGAAAATTTTCGTGAAAATTATGAAAAAGACAAGTATTATCGAAAATAAGGGAGTAGCGAGCGCGGGCCGAGAGTTATCGCATACCGGTTAGCATCAGCGATTTGTCATCCTTCGCGTCTTCCCTCTTGCTTGGCGTATAAAAATATCGAAGCGAAAGTACAACATAATATACACACGGCGAGCGGCTTATCGCTTGTTTCCTCTCGTCAGTCGGTCAACCAACAGCCCGACACGACTCGATGCTTCGAGAGAAAAAAACGAAAAATTCAGACATTGCACGGAACTCTCGACAAGTTTATTCTTGAATCTCGGCTCACGATAGAACGAGCCGCCGCCGCCGCCGCCGCCGCCGCCGCCGCTGCCGCCGCTACCACTGCCACTGCCACTTCCTCTTCCATTTTTTGGTCCGAAAGAGCGGCGGATAAACAACAGAGAGCCTTGTCAATGAATATCATTCCGTCTGATTCGCCTATTCTTCGCTATGTAATTCCATTATTTTATCGATTCATCGACGTTCCGGAGCAAGTTTATCGAATATTTCCGATAATGCGCGGCATCTTGAAATTAATATCGTTGTGGAAATGTGCAAGAAGCGTGAAATCCGGAAGGGTGCGGAAGCTGAAATTTCGTGCACGCGCGTAGCTACTTCGCCCCGCTCCACGACCGGTCGTATCGCTTTCTCGGGAAAGTAGCCTGCATAAAGGCCCAGGTCCTCCCGAAATAACGCTCGACTCTTTTATATTCATTTGCTCGGAATACTCGTATATTCGTTTATATGATATTTGCCGGATACGGAGGCTACGTGCAATTAAAAATTTCGAGTGTTTGTGAAGAAGAATTTTGCCGTTTTGGAAATATTAATTGTTTCAAATAACTCGATTGGTAGAAAAGAGGGAAAATTAATTTCATTCTGGCCATTGGATGCATATCTGGGAAAGAAACTATGTACATGTTTGCTCTTGGAATTGGAACAGAAATAAAAGTACTATTTCCAGATCCACTCGTGTCGCGGCAACCTCCCGAGTTTGACGATATTAATCGGTTTCACTAAGTTTACTAAAAAAAAACACCGAAACACACGTTATTAGTATATGGTCGTTATTATCACTGGCCGGATTGGCGTTCCGTGAGGCACTCGAGCGAATCAACAGGTCGCGTGATGGTTGTTATCGAAAGATTGAATAAATGCACTGACAGTTATCCACATCCGTGTGCCAAAGTTGTACGAGCCGGGGGCGGGGGGCAAAATGCACAAGCAATTGACGTACCACTTCATCGCAACAACAGAGAGACCGTAGTAGGTTCACCGCCCGAGATCGAGTCGATGACACAGGGGGGCCAGAGCCGAAAGATCAGACGCGGTCCAAGTTGCGAGCGTACAGTGCACTCACGGACGGCAACTAACGAGATCACACGAACCTCTTTGCGGATCTTGGCGCACTGGTCCCCACAGCTGAAACCCCAAATTTTCTAAGCTCGCTCGGTGTGTCGGGCGGCGGCGGCGGCGGCGGCGGCGGCGGCGACCCACGAAGATCGTCGAGCGTTGCAGCCCAACTCGTTGCCAGATTGAAGAAGGAAAACGTTGCCTGCTCTCAAACCCACTTTACTTACCATTACCACAAATATTAATATTACCGATACTACCAATACCGGTGGGATCCCCGAGTGGCATTCGGTCTCGACGCTCGCCGTTTCACGAACTTGACACGGTGACCTTGGGCTTTGTTCCGAGATCGATAATTCACTCGAGAGGAGGCACGCTTTTTTTGTTATCCGAAAATTGCCGATTATACATATGTTGTATAATTATAATCACGTAATAATATTGTAGATAATCGGTGTGTGGTGACACGCGAGATACCTGATACAATAGCATCAACGAAATTTATATACCGTCATGCGAAATTCAAAATTGTCTGGGCGTATCGTAACTCGCCCCCGCGTTTTACGAGGTTGCTCTATTTTCGTCGACGAATAGACATGGTAGAGCCGTTGACGCGCTTTTAGAGAACAAGTGGCAAACCATAGCGATGATCGAGGTGCGGCGCGCGAGTACGTTGCCGCTCGTCTAGGTGAAGGAGGTTCTATAATCTGCGGATATATGCGTAGCTAATGCTTATGCGGATGACGGCTGTTGCTGCTTCATTCTAGCGTCGCTCCTCCCTTTTTGTCATTGCGACACAGGTAGTAGTGAAAATTCCTCCACCATCTCTTTCTCCTCCTACGTTGTGTTCGCGTACCGACACGTTTCAACAAAAATGTTTCAACTGATTCTTATTGACTAACAATTTTATACGTAAATTACGTGGGTATATGTATAGGAGAAAAAAAAAAAGATCAAAGAAAAAAAAAAATTGTCTGCAACGGGATTCGAACCCCGGACTCTTCGGTTGCCAGACCAGCTCGCTACCCGCTGAGCCACGAGCCCTGTTGTTATGTGAGTTACATTTATTGTACATAGACGATTTTCCGACGTGAAAACGCAATATTTTTAACCTAAAGAACCTAAAGAACCTAAAAATTTTTCCGGAAAATCGCCTTCGGCGATTTTCCGTTGTCGAATTCGATGAAATTCGAACGTAAAGAACCTAAAGAACCTAAATGATTTTCTTTAGGTTCCCCGCGAGAAGTCTTTAGGTTCTTTAGGTTCCCCGCGAAAAGAACCTAAAGAAAAAAAAAAGAACCTAAAGACCCCAAAAATTTTCCGGAAAATCGCCTTCGGCGATTTTCGGTTGTTGTATTTGAACCTAAAGAACCTAAATGATTTTCTTTAGGTTCTTTAGGTTCTCCGCGAAAAGAACCTAAAGAGAAAAAAAAGAACCTAAAGACCACAAAAATTTTCCGTTGTCGAATTCGATGAAATCCGACCTAAAGAACCTAAATGCTTTTCTTTAGGTTCTACGAAAAAAGAACCTAAAGAGAAAAAAAGAACCTAAAGACCCCAAAAATTTTTCGGAAAATCGCCGAAGGCGATTTTCCGTTGTCGTATTCGAACCTAAAGAACCTAAAGAATCTAAATGATTTTCTTTAGGTTCCCCGCGAAAAGTCTTTAGGTTCTTTAGGTTCCCCGCGAACAGAACCTAAAAAACCTAAAGAAAAAAAGAACCTAAAGAGAAAAAAAAGAACCTAAAGAACCCAAAAATTTTCCGGAAAATCGCCGAAGGCGATTTTCCGTTGTCGTATTCGAACCTAAAGAACCTAAAGAATCTAAATGATTTTCTTTAGGATCCCCGCGAAAAGTCTTTAGGTTCTTTAGATTCCCCGCGAACAGAACCTAAAGAACCTAAAGAACCAAAAGAACCTAAAGAGAAAAAAAAGAACCTAAAGAACCCAAAAATTTTCCGTTGTATTTGAACCTAAAGAACCTAAATGATTTTCTTTAGGTTCTTTAGGTTCTACGAAAAAAGAACCTAAAGAGAAAAAAAAGAACCTAAAGACCCCAAAAATTTTCTTTAGGTTCTACGAAAAAAGAACCTAAAGAGAAAAAAGAGAACCTAAAGACCCCAAAAATTTTCTTTAGGTTCTTTAGGTTCTACGAAAAAAGAACCTAAAGACTCCAAAAATTTTCTTTAGGTTCTTTAGGTTCTACGAAAAAAGAACCTAAAGAGAAAAAAAAGAACCTAAAGACCCCAAAAATTTTTCGGAAAATCGCCGAAGGCGATTTTCCGTTGTCGAATTCGACGAAATCCGACCTAAAGAACCTAAAAAACCTAAAGAAAAATCGAACCTAAAGAACCTAATGAACCTAAAGAACCTAAATGATTTATTTAGGTTCTTTAGGTTCTACGAAAAAAGAACCTAATGAGAAAAAAAGAACCTAAAGAGAAAAAAAAGAACCTAAAGACCCCAAAAATTTTCCGTTGTTGTATTTGAACCTAAAGAGCCTAAAGAACGCAAAAATTTTCCGGAAAATCGCCGAAGGCGATTTTCCGTTGTCGTATTCGAACCTAAAGAACCTAAAGAATCTAAATGATTTTCTTTAGGTTCCCCGCGAAAAGTCTTTAGGTTCTTTAGGTTCCCCGCGAACAGAACCTAAAAAACCTAAAGAAAAAAAGAACCTAAAGAGAAAAAAAAAACCTAAAGAACCCAAAAATTTTCTTTAGGTTCTTTAGGTTCTACGAAAAAAGAACCTAAAGACCCCAAAAATTTTCTTTAGGTTCTTTAGGTTCTACGAAAAAAGAACCTAAAGAGAAAAAAAAGAACCTAAAGACCCCAAAAATTTTCTTTAGGTTCTTTAGGTTCTACGAAAAAAGAACCTAAAGAGAAAAAAAAGAACCTAAAGACCCCAAAAATTTTCTTTAGGTTCTTTAGGTTCTACGAAAAAAGAACCTAAAGAGAAAAAAAAGAACCTAAAGACCCCAAAAATTTTCCGGAAAATCATTTAGGTTCTTTAGGTTCTACGAAAAAAGAACCTAAAGAGAAAAAAAAGAACCTAAAGACCCTAAAAATTTTCTTTAGGTTCTTTAGGTTCTACGAAAAAAAGAACCTAAAGACCCCAAAAATTTTCTTTAGGTTCTTTAGGTTCTACGAAAAAAGAACCTAAAGAGAAAAAAAAGAACCTAAAGATTCCAAAAATTTTCTTTAGGTTCTTTAGGTTCTACGAAAAAAGAACCTAAAGAGAAAAAAAAGAACCTAAAGACCCCAAAAATTTTCCGGAAAATCATTTAGGTTCTTTAGGTTCTACGAAAAAAGAACCTAAAGAGAAAAAAAAGAACCTAAAGACCCCAAAAATTTTCCGGAAAATCATTTAGGTTCTTTAGGTTCTACGAAAAAAGAACCTAAAGAGAAAAAAAAGAACCTAAAGACCCTAAAAATTTTCTTTAGGTTCTTTAGGTTCTACGAAAAAAGAACCTAAAGACCCTAAAAATTTTCTTTAGGTTCTTTAGGTTCTACGAAAAAAAGAACCTAAAGAGAAAAAAAAGAACCTAAAGACCCCAAAAATTTTCTTTAGGTTCTTTAGGTTCTACGAAAAAAAAACCTAAAGACCCCAAAAATTTTCTCTAGGTTCTTTAGGTTCTACGAAAAAAGAACCTAAAGAGAAAAAAAAGAACCTAAAGACCCCAAAAATTTTCTTTAGGTTCTTTAGGTTCTACGAAAAAAGAACCTAAAGAGAAAAAAAAGACCCTAAAGACCCCAAAAATTTTCCGGAAAATCATTTAGGTTCTTTAGGTTCTACGAAAAAAGAACCTAAAGAGAAAAAAAAGAACCTAAAGACCCCAAAAATTTTCCGGAAAATCATTTAGGTTCTTTAGGTTCTACGAAAAAAGAACCTAAAGAGAAAAAAAAGAACCTAAAGACCCTAAAAATTTTCTTTAGGTTCTTTAGGTTCTACGAAAAAAGAACCTAAAGACCCTAAAAATTTTCTTTAGGTTCTTTAGGTTCTACGAAAAAAAGAACCTAAAGAGAAAAAAAAGAACCTAAAGACCCCAAAAATTTTCTTTAGGTTCTTTAGGTTCTACGAAAAAAGAACCTAAAGACCCCAAAAATTTTCTCTAGGTTCTTTAGGTTCTTTAGGTTCTTTAGGTTCTTTAGGTTCTTTAGGTTCTTTAGGTTCTTTAGGTTCTTTAGGTTCTTTAGGTTCTTTAGGTTCTTTAGGTTCTTTAGGTTCTTTAGGTTCTTTAGGTTCTTTAGGTTCTTTAGGTTCTTTAGGTTCTTTAGGTTCTTTAGGTTCTTTAGGTTCTTTAGGTTCTTTAGGTTCTTTAGGTTCTTTAGGTTCTTTAGGTTCTTTAGGTTCTTTAGGTTCTTTAGGTTCTTTAGGTTCTTTAGGTTCTTTAGGTTCTTTAGGTTCTTTAGGTTCTTTAGGTTCTTTAGGTTCTTTAGGTTCTTTAGGTTCTTTAGGTTCTTTAGGTTCTTTAGGTTCTTTAGGTTCTTTAGGTTCTTTAGGTTCTTTAGGTTCTTTAGGTTCTTTAGGTTCTTTAGGTTCTTTAGGTTCTTTAGGTTCTTTAGGTTCTTTAGGTTCTTTAGGTTCTTTAGGTTCTTTAGGTTCTTTAGGTTCTTTAGGTTCTTTAGGTTCTTTAGGTTCTTTAGGTTCTTTAGGTTCTTTAGGTTCTTTAGGTTCTTTAGGTTCTTTAGGTTCTTTAGGTTCTTTAGGTTCTTTAGGTTCTTTAGGTTCTTTAGGTTCTTTAGGTTCTTTAGGTTCTTTAGGTTCTTTAGGTTCTTTAGGTTCTTTAGGTTCTTTAGGTTCTTTAGGTTCTTTAGGTTCTTTAGGTTCCTAAAGACCTAAAGAACCTAACGAACCTAAAGAACCTAAAGAACCTAAAGAACCTAAAGAACCTAAAGAACCTAAAGAACCTAAAGAACCTAAAGAACCTAAAGAACCTAAAGAACCTAAAGAACCTAAAGAACCTAAAGAACCTAAAGAACCTAAAGAACCTAAAGAACCTAAAGAACCTAAAGAACCTAAAGAACCTAAAGAACCTAAAGAACCTAAAGAACCTAAAGAACCTAAAGAACCTAAAGAACCTAAAGAACCTAAAGAACCTAAAGAACCTAAAGAACCTAAAGAACCTAAAGAACCTAAAGAACCTAAAGAACCTAAAGAACCTAAAGAACCTAAAGAACCTAAAGAACCTAAAGAACCTAAAGAACCTAAAGAACCTAAAGAACCTAAAGAACCTAAAGAACCTAAAGAACCTAAAGAACCTAAAGAACCTAAAGAACCTAAAGAACCTAAAGAACCTAAAGAACCTAAAGAACCTAAAGAACCTAAAGAACCTAAAGAACCTAAAGAACCTAAAGAACCTAAAGAACCTAAAGAACCTAAAGAACCTAAAGAACCTAAAGAACCTAAAGAACCTAAAGAACCTAAAGAACCTAAAGAACCTAAAGAACCTAAAGAACCTAAAGAAC